>CM033698.1:9267000-9554530 GCA_019514585.1 Dendrobium officinale | reverse complement strand
CCCACTAATATTGATCAAGCACTTCTGATGAATTTTTTGATATTGGCATGCAAGAAAAAGTTGAATCACTTGTGTAAGACATTGAAGTTTGAGAATTAACTTCAAGGCCAAAAATCAAAGTTTATTGAACCAAGTGGTGTTGCAACCCATGACCCCGAGTTTTGAATTTTGATGATGCCAAATATTGATGTTTGGAACAGCTTTTCATTTAATATTATTTTATTGCTTTTTTTCCAGTTTTTTTTTTTGAGGACGGGGGAGCACTAATATACAGGAAGATCACAAGTGACGCATGAAGAAAGGAAGACTCAAGACCGGGTAGATTAGGAGTATGAGTCAAACATTGTATTTTCCATTTATTGTATTTTTACTTTATTGATCTGGCCACAAAATCGTAAAGAGTAAGAGCAACATGCCCACACACAGGGGGGAGTTTTTTTTAATGCAAAATGTAATAAAATTCTTCTTCTGAGATCGTATTATATGATTTTATTTCGTACCGTACGATCAAGTTATGTGGACAATATGTGGAATAGATGACTGTACGACTTCATTCATACTGTAACGATATGTTCAGATCAAAACCTAGCCTGATTTAATTTAAGTAAGTGATTTTGTGCCGTTCGTACTGTATGAATAGGTTCGTACTGTATGATCCATTTTTAATACTTACTTAAATTAACCCGTGATTAGTACATGTAATCCAGGCCTAGTTAAAATTTGAACATCGTACTGTACGAACTCGATTGTACCATACGATGAACAGAGATGAAGTATGATCGTCCCGGATATCGTTCTGGACGATCTCTTGGTTTTTGTCACATCGTACTGTACGATAGTCATCGTACCATACGATGAACAGAGACCACATCCGATCGTCCAGACCATTATCCTGTACGAATAGTATCTTGTTGGATCGTACCGTACGATATTATATCGTACAGTACGAATTGTTTTTAAACTGTTCATACATCTTCGTACCAGGATGACGTCTGTTTATGAAGATCGTACTGTACGATGTTGAATCGTACCGTATGAACAGTAACAGCTACTTTTAAATTCAGAGGTTTTTGGAGCCTTTTTTAGATATCAATCAAGTTCTTTTTCAGAAAGTTTTACAGAGGGGGTGAATGTGGTTAGAGAGGGATTCCAAGGGAGAGAGCTCTAGAGAAATTCTTAAGGGTTGAGAGAGGAAGGAGGAGGTGAGCGTTGTGAGGGAGAAGAGGTGTGAGGGAGATCACACGGTTGCTCCAAGCTTGCTACATCTTGCTCCTCCTGTGGCCCTAGAAGGATTTGAGGGAGGATCTCCAAGGGAAAGGCTCGTCTAAATCCGTTACCTCGAGGTTCTCTGCCTTCTCCAGGAGGGAGAAAAACGAGAAGGTTCTATGCCGTCGCCAGGAGGGCGAAAACAGAGTTTGGTACTCCGCCACCCCGGGTTGGTGAAAGGGAGGTATGTACTGGCTTCTCCGCCTTGCCGAGGGGGGCAAAAGGAGAACTATTTTGATAGTGAAAATCCATGAGTGGAGGACTCCGGGGAGTGGACGTAGGTCATATTTTGACCGAACCACTATAAAATTCTTGGTGTGTTATTTCCTTATCGTTGTTTACTTTTTGCTTGCATTTTAAATTTGTCATATCTATTGCATGTGAAATTTTGTGAAAGTAAAATTGCATAAATTTTTGTTCTAAAATTTCAAAAACAACAAAAAAATTAGAACTCTTGTTTAGGGTTAATTTTATTAAGAAAAAGACTTTTAATTTTTACCCCTCCTCTTATCGTTTAGTAATTTCAATTGGTATCAGAGCTAGTTTTTCAAAAATAGTGTTTAAGAAAATCTGTAAAAAACGATCATGTCGAATTTTGGTAATCATAACACTGCGGATGGTTATTCAATAACTCGTCCACCACTTTTTGATAACATACCGTTTGATTTCTGAAAAATTAGAATGTCTACATTTTTGAAATCTATAGATTACCACATGTGGATGTTAGTAAATGATGGGTATGTTGCACCGTTTAAACTTGTTAATGGTTTGAAAACTCCTGTTCTGTTTATTGAATGGAGCAATGAGGATAGGGAATTAGCCCAACTGAATGCTAAGTGCTTAAACTGCTTTTTTTGTGCATTGAAATATGAGGACTATATGAGAGTATCTACTTGTGCTTCTGGTAAGGAGATTTGGGATAGACTGTGCATTACATACGAAGGAACAAACGAAGTAAAACAGTCTAGGCTTAACATTCTACTGCATGATTATGAATTATTTCGTATGAAACCTAGCGAAACAATTTCTGACATGTACACTAGGTTCACCCAAATCGTGACATCCTTGCATGCATTAGGTAGAGAAATTTCAAATTCTGAAAAAGTAAATAAAATTCTTAGATGCCTACCTAGTTCCTATGATGCTAAGATAACTGCTATCACTGAGTCCAAAGATCTTAATGTTTATTCTATTGATAACCTCCTTGGGTCACTCATTGCATACGAGCAAGGAGTGAGCCAAAGGCAAAGTGATGCAGGTGAAAAGAAAAAGGAGCGGATGGTGGCATTAAAAGCTAGCAACTCAGAAAGTGAAAGCTCTGCAGGGGAGGAAGACGATGAAATAGCACTGATGACCCGACAGTTCAAAAATTTCCTGAAGAGAAAACAGAAGCGTCATCAGAACAGCTGGAATAAAGGTAAGAGCTCAACGTCCAATAAGGTTTCATCTGATACAATTTTCTTTGAGTGCAGGAAGCCAGGTCACCTTCGAGCCGATTGCCCTAATCTGAAGAGTCAACCAGCAAAGGAGAAAGGAGATGACAAAGTTAAATACAAGATAGGAAAGACAAAGACACAGAAAGCTTTTTGGGCTGACTCTGCCTCAGAATCATCAGAAGAAGCAGAGGAGGAGGCAACAAATTTATGTCTTATGGCTAATGATAACCTTGATCAATTGGATCAGGATGAGGTATGTCAACTTTCTTATGATGAATTATTGCTTATTTCTGAGAATATTCATGACTCGTATAGGAAATTGAAGAAAATGCATGCTAAACTTAATATTGAATTTAGTTCCTTACAAATTGAGCATGCTAACTTAGTTAAAGAAAATTCTGATTTAGATAAAGATCACATGTTACTTCTTGATGCGCATCATGCATTAAATAAGAAGCATATTGAACTAATTGAAGCGCATGAATCCTTGAAAACATCGCATATTGAACTAGATGTAGAGTTTGAAAAACTAACTACACTTGCATTAGAAGTAGATCATAGTGAGCACTTACTATTGATAGAAGTTGATGGATTGACAGCTCAAAATAAAACTTATAGTGAAAAAATAAAAAAACTAGAAAATAAAATTGCATCACTCACAGTAGGCCATCTTAGAAAACCCCCAACACAGCATGCATCACAAAACTTTAGAAAGAGGCACCACCACCCTCATAGATTAGTAAACCCATTTCCTGGTGTTAGGTGCTTCTCTTGTGGCATGTTAGGTCACATAGCCCACATATGAACAATTCACCGTAGGACACACTTAGTATGGAGACCTAAACTGCATCCATCACAGCATAACATGCATACATCTCATTCATGCAAGCATAAGGAGGAACCCAAACTCACTTGGGTTCCCAAATCTAATCTTTGAATGAAATTGTAGGGATGCTCTCACAAAAGACCTAGTAAGAGCATGTGGTACCTGGATAGTGGATGCTCGCGACACATGACTGGAGATATAAAGAAATTCATCCTATTGGAGACCAAAACTGGAGGCAAAGTAACGTTGGGAGACAACACTACCAGGAAGGTGATAGGCTCAGGTATCGTTGGTAATGTTAAGAATTTTTTAATTGAAAATGTTTTACTAGTTGATGGTTTGAAACATAATTTACTTATCATTAGTTAACTGTGTGACAAAGGTTTTTATGTTAAATTTTTTACTGATAGATGCATGATTAGTTTACCTGATAAAGTAATTTTAGAAGGAAAACAAATGAACAATGTTTACATGTTAGACCTTGATCGTGTAGATAACTCAAAATCATTTTGCTTGAAAACAATAGTTGATGACTCGTGGCTATGGCATAGGAGACTATGCCATGCTAGTATGAAAACTCTTAGAAACATCACTCAGAAAAACCTAGTTAGAGGTGTACCTAAGTTAGAATTCACCAAGGATCACTTATGTGATGCTTGCCAACAAGGAAAACAAGTTAAATCATCCTTTCACTCAATTAGAGACGTGATCACCTCTAGGCCACTAGAAATTCTACACATGGACTTATTTGGGCCCGTTATAACAGCCAGTCTAGGTGGTAAGAATTATGGATTTGTGATTGTAGATGACTTTACTAGATTTACTTGGGTAAGACTCTTAGCACACAAGAATGAGTCTTTTGAGGAATTTAAAGTTTTCTCCACATGGATTCAATGAAAATTAGGTTGTGAAATATAAACAATCCATAGCGATCATGGTGGAGAGTTCCAAAATGATAGGTTTGAGTCATTCTGTCAAGAGATAGGAATAGAGCACAATTTCTCAGCTTCTAGAACACCCCAACAGAATGGCATAACAGAAAGGAAAAATAGAACCTTGGTAGAAGCTGCTAGGGCAATGTTAGCGGAGTATACCCTTCCTAGATACTTTTGGGCAGAAGCAGTCAACACAACCTGTTATGTTTTGAACAGAGTAAACATTAGATTGAAGCTGAATAAAACTCCATATGAACTCCTTAAGGGTAGGACACCAAACCTTTCACATTTACATGTCTTTGGGTGTAAGTGCTTCATCTTAAATAATGGGAAACATCCCATAGGAAAATTCAATCCCAAGTCTGATGAGGGTGTCTTCTTAGGCTATTCTTCTGTAGGTAAGGCCTATAGAATT
This sequence comes from Dendrobium officinale, assembly GCA_019514585.1. Taxonomy (NCBI): domain Eukaryota; kingdom Viridiplantae; phylum Streptophyta; class Magnoliopsida; order Asparagales; family Orchidaceae; genus Dendrobium; species Dendrobium officinale. The sequence goes on along the minus strand of CM033698.1, from coordinate 9,549,652 downwards.
TTTAATAAGAGAACCCTTGTAGTAGAAGAATCCACCCATGTGGTATTTGATGAATCAGATATGCCCTCAGAAACTAAAATTGAAGATGATGAAATAGAGGAAATTCAAGGAGTAGAGACTATGACTTTAGGAGATAAGGTCGAACACCAGGAAGTTTTGCCTAGAGAATGGAGATATTCTTCTAGTCATCCTAAAGAGTTAATTTTAGGAGACCCTTCAGAAGGTGTAAGAACTAGGCATGGACTTAGGAAGGAGGTTAGTCACTCAGCTTTCATCTCTATGATAGAACCTACAAGTATAGATCAAGCCTTAGGAGATGAATTTTGGATTCTAGCAATGCAAGAAGAGCTGAACCAATTCACCAGGAATGATGTTTGGGAGTTAGTTAAGAGACCTAAAGAGCAGAGTGTTGTTGGAACAAAATGGGTCTTCAAGAATAAGGTGAATGATTCAGGAACAATAATAAGGAATAAAGCAAGGCTAGTAGCTAAGGGGTACAACCAGATTGAGGGAATAGACTTTGAAGAAACCTTTGTCCCGGTTGCTAGACTAGAAGCCATAAGAGTGCTCTTAGCTTTTGCTTGCTTCAAGAACTTTAAGTTATATCAAATGGATGTAAAGAGTGTATTTTTGAACGGGGTAATTAAGGAAGATGTCTACGTTGAGCAACCCCCCGGATTTGAAAGCTCACAATTTCCAAACCATGTATTCAAATTAAAAAAGGCACTATATGGATTAAAGCAAGCACCTAGAGCATGGTATGAAAGACTTAGCTCATTTATTTTGGATAGAGGATTTAAAAAGGGTAGTGTAGATACTACACTCTTTTTACAAAAGGTTAAAGAAGAAATTCTCATTGTTTAAATATATGTAGATGACATCTTGTTTGGATCCTCGGATAAAATCTTATGCGATGAATTTTCAAAAACAATGAGTAATGAGTTTGAAATGAGCATGATGGGAGAGCTTAATTACTTTCTTGGCTTTAGTGTAAAACAAATGGATAATGGAACCTTTCTTAGCCAATCAAAGTATATTAAGGATATTTTAAAGAAATATGAAATGGATAGTGCAAAACCCATGAACACCCCAATGAGTTTGAAAATCCAATTAGATAAGGATCCTAGTGGAAAATCAGTAGATCAGAAAAAATATAGAGGAATGATTGGATCCCTTCTTTACCTGACTGCCATTAGACCGGACATAATGTTTAGTGTGTGCCTTTGTGCCCGTTTCCAAGCCGATCCTAAAGAATCACACTTAACGGCTGTCAAAAGAATTCTTAGATATCTACTAGGCACCCCAATCATAGGAATTTGGTATCCCAGACACAGCACTTCCTTTGAAATCCTAGGGTACTCAGATTCTGACTTTGCAGGATGTAGGATAGATAGAAAGAGCACCTCTGGTACCTTCCAATTCATCGGACAATCATTAGTTTCTTGGTCCAATAGGAAGCAAAACTCAGTAGCCTTTTCCACAGCCGAGGCAGAATATATTGTAGTAGGAAGTTGTGTTGCACAAGTACTATAGTTAAAACAACAAATTCTTGATCTTGGACTACCTGTTGGAACCATCTCAATCATGTGTGACAACACAAGTGCAATTTGTATCTCTAAGAATCCAATTCAACACTCTCGAATGAAACACATAGACATTAGACATCATTTCATTAGAGATCACGTCGCTAAAGGAGATATAGAATTACATCACATCGCTACAGGAGATCAATTGGCAGACATATTCACAAAACCATTAGCTTTTGACACCTTTAGCACCTTGAGGACTAGATTAGGTGTCATAGATATAAATGCATAAAAAAAAATAATAATAATAAAAACACCAAAAAAAAAACAAAACAAAAATAAAAAAAAATCTTTAGGGCTGCTCCTGATCACCACACACTCACCACACCAACACTTAACATTGACTGTTCATCGTACTGTATGATTTATATCATACTGTACGATATATCATAATCTACATACATCCATCTGTAGGCAGATTTCAGCTCTGTTGATCGTACTGTACGATGTACGTCGTACTGTATGATAATCTTCCCGCATAATGACCTACCGTGTTGTACGATTCCTCTTCTTCGTACAATACGATCCACGTCAGCAACGGATTGGGACGAATTAAATCCGATTGGTATGACATTATTGAGTATCGTACTGTACGATACCTCCGTTTCGTACGGTACGATCCACATCATCACAAAAGGACCAATTTGAGTTAAAACTGTTCGGTACGATATTTATTATGTATCGTACTGTACGATCCACCTATTCGTACAGTAAGAAACTTTTGGTCAAAAGTCGTTCTGAGGGCCTCGGGACGATCGATATTCTCCTGATCGTACTGTACGATACCTATCGTACTGTACGAGTTGACTGCCTTTTCCCAAAACGATCAGTCTGAATATTAATTGGATATCATACTGTATGATACAAGATCGTACTGTACTATTTACGGAAATTCCTATAAATACCCTTGCCTAGGCAGTTCAATTCACTCAACCCTCTCCTCACTCAGCCTTCACTTCGTTTTCGTGCCCTCCTACAATATCTAAATGAGGTCGGATGACTGCCGGAAGCTCGTCCTCATCCAGTCGTCAACCTGATCGCTTTCTAAATAGTGAGAATGAGGAAGCCTACTACCGATACAAAGCCTACAAAATTTCCCCTTCAAAAATGCTTAATCAGGCCGCTCTCAATTTCAAGGTAATGGGCCTCTTTGCCTCCACCACCTTTCAATTCCTACTCACCCTAGCGTTTCCATATAATTCTGAACTTCTTTTTGAATTTCTCACCAACCTCACCTACGCCGTTGATAACACCACTTTTCACTCATGTGTTTGTGGCCGCCCCATTGAAATAACTAGAGCCGACATCGCCCAACATATTGGGCTGTCCACTGAAGGACCTATGGTTCGCTCATTTCTTACCGATGATTTTGATTGGAGCGATGCAAATAGAGTCCTTAGGAATACTGTTTTTCATCAACACCAGCCTCTAATTCAATCCTTAACCCGAAATGCCCGTATAATTCAACAGGTTCTTCGAACCTCTATCATACCCAAAGGTGGCGACCGCATCAATCTGACCCCTACCTTGTCAGTCGCTACCTACCTTATTATGTCCAACATTAAGTTTGATGAGGTCGATTTGATTAGCAACTATATTCGGCACAAGACTTTTGTTCGTCTTCCCACCACTCGACGGAAACAGAATCTGGCTCTTGGTCACCTAATAGGATATATCCTCTACCATAAATATCAATTATCATACCCTGGTGAACTCGACATGCTTCCTATTTTTTATACAGATGCTTCCTTCCGTATCCTCTTTCATCGGGGACATGAGCCTGAAGAACCCGTCTTTGATGAAGAAGAAGGAGAAGATGCACCAGCCGCAGCTCCAGCTCGACCATGACGCCATGCCGCACCCCGAGCACCTGAACCAGCACCAGCACACCCAAATGATGATTTAGTCGCCCACTTCGACCAGCTGCAGACTCGTCTCAACATGCATATTCAAGAACAACATCAGCAACACGAGACTGATATGCAATGGTTTGGAGAGCGTTTTACTGCAATTGATCACCGCTTCGATACTCTATTTTAATACTTTCAGCCAAATCCACCTCCACCACCAACTGATCAGGACCCGTCTGACTAGATTGTCTGTGTTTGCATTGTAGTTTTTCTCTTTTTTATTGCTTTTGTGCTTTTAGTTGCTCCTCCTTTTTGTGCTGTCAAAAAGGGGGAGAAGTTTGTTGTAATGTTGTAATGCCTGATTATCTAAATGCATTTCCTTTTATTTCGTACTTGCTTGTAGTATCTTTTTTTTTCTTTCTTGTGTTTAATTTTTAAAAATAAAAAATAAAAAAAAAATAAAAAAATAAAAGAAATGTTTTTCTTTCTTACTTGCAACAAATTATTTGACATCATCAAAAAGGGGGAGATTGTTGCAACCCATGACCCCGAGTTTGAGATTTTGATGATGCCAAATAATTAGTGTTTTGGAACAGGTTTTCATTGAATATTATTTTATTTGCTATTTTCCTTGAGCACTAACATTTCAGGAAGATCACAAGTGACTCAGGAAGAAAGAAAGACTCAAGACCGGATAGATTAGGAGTATGAGTCAAACATTGTATTTTCCATTTATTGTATTTTTACTTTATTGAGTCTGGCCACAAAATGCGTAAGAGTAAGAGCAACCATGCACACACACAGGGGGAGAGTTTTTTTAAACTGTAAAATGTAATTAAAATTCTTCTATGGAGATCGTACTGTACGATTTTATTTTGTATCGTACGATCCAAGCTATGTGGATAATTCTGTGAATAGATCGTACTGTACAAATTCTTTCGTACTGTACGATAAGTTCAGATCCAAAACCCTAGCCGTAATTTAACTTAAGTAAGTAATTTTGTGCCGTTCGTACTGTACGAATAGGTTCGTACTGTACGATCCATTTTTAATACTTACTTAAATTAACCCGTGATTAGTGCATGTAATCCATGCCTAATTAAAATTTGAACATCGTACTGTACAAACTCGATCGTACCATACGATGAACAAAGACGAAGTATGATCGTCCCGGATATCGTCCTGGACGATCTCTTGGTTTTTGTCACATCGTACTATACGATAATCATCGTACCATACGATGAACAGAGACGACATTCGATCGTCCAGACCATCGTCCTGTACAAATAGTATCTTGTTGGATCGTACTGTACGATATTATATCGTACAGTATGAATTGTTTTTGAACTATTCGTACATCTTCGTACCAGGACGATGTCTGTTTATGAAGATCGTACTGTACGATGCTGAATCATACCGTACAAACAGTAACGACTACTTTTGAATTCAGAGGTTTTTGGAGCCTTTTTTAGATATCAATCAAGTTCTTTTTCAGAAAGTTTTACAGAGGGGGTGAACGTGGTTAGAGAGGGATTCCAAGGGAGAGAGCTCTAGAGAAATTCTTGAGGGTTGAGAGAGGAAGGAGGAGGTGAGCGTTGTGAGGGAGAAGAGGTGTGAGGGAGATCACACGGTTGCTCCAAGCTTGCTGCATCTTGCTCCTCCTGTGGCCCTAGAAGGATTTGAGGGAGGATCTCCAAGGAAAGGCTCGTCTACATCTGTTACCTCGAGGTTCTCTGTCTTCTCCAGGAGGGAGAAAAATGAGAAGGTTCTCTGCCGTCGCCAGGAGGGCGAAAATAGAGTTTTGTACTCCGCCACGCCGGGTTGGTGAAAGGGAGGTTTGTACAGGCTTCTCCGCCTTGCCGAGGGGGCAAAAGGAGAACTATTTTGATAGTGAAAATCCCAGAGTGGAGGACTCCGGAGAGTGGACGTAGGTCATATTTTGACCGAACCACTATAAAATTCTTGGTGTGTTCTTTCCTTATCGTTATTTACTTTTAGATTGCATTTTAAATTTGTCATATCTATTGCATGTAAAATTTTGTGAAAGTAAAATTGCATAAATTTTTGTTCTAAAATTTCAAAAACAACAAAAAAATTAGAACTCTTGTTTAGGGTTAATTTTATTAAGAAAAAGACTTTTACAATTCACCCCCCCCCCCCTCTTGTCGTTTAGTAATTTCAAGTGGGTGTTCAAAAATAAAATGAATGACTCAGGAGTAGTCATTAGAAATATGGCTAGATTAGTTGCTAAGGGGTATAATCAAATTGAAGGAATTGATTTTGAGGAGACTTTTGCCCCTATAGCTAGACTTGAAGCAATTAGGGTTTTACTTGCCTTTGCCTGTTTTAAAGATTTTAAATTGTTTCAAATGGATGTCAAAAGTGCCTTTTTAAATAGGGTAATTGAAGAAGATATTTTTATAGAACAACTTCCAGGTTTTGAAAATTCAAAATACCCAAATCATGTTTTCAAGTTAAAAAAGGCATTATATGGATTGAAACAGGCACCTAGGGCTTGGTATGAGAGGTTGAGCACCTTCCTACTTGAAAGATATTTTGAAAAAGGAAGTGTGGATACAACTCTTTTTTTAAAGAAATTTGGAAAGGATATACTCATTGTTCAATTTTATGTGGATGATATCATTTTTGGATCTTCAAATAAAAATCTTTGTGATGATTTTTCTAAAACAATGAGTATTGAATTTGAAATGAGTATAATGAGAGATTTAAATTACATTCTAGGTTTTAGCATTAAGCAACTTGAGGAGGGTACATTTCTTAGTCAAACTAAATATATTAAGGACATCCTCAAAAAATATGAAATGGATAATGCTAAACCTGTTAGTACACCAATGAGTTCCTCAGTTCAGTTGGATAAGGACCTTAAGGGAAAATCTGTTGATCAAAAGAAATATAGAGAGATTATTGGATCTTTACTTTACTTGACTGCTAGCCGACCAGATATTATGTTCAGTGTTTGCTTATGTGATAGATTTCAATCAGATCCAAAAGAATCACATTTGACAGCAGTGAAAAGAATTTTAAGATACTTACTAGGAACTCAAAACTTAGGAATTTGGAATCCTAAGTTTAGCTCTTTATTTGAAATTGTTTGTTATTCAGATTCTGACTTTGCAGGCTGTAGAGTGGATAGGAAAAGTACTTCTAGAACATGTCAATTCATTGGAAATTCATTAGTTTCTTGGTCCAGTAGAAAACAAAATTCAGTGGCCCTATCTATAACTTACAGACATTTTTATAGAACCTTTGGCCTTTGATACCTTTAGTACATTAAGAACAAGGCTTCGTGTTATTGATTTGAATGCTTAAATAAAAATGTTTTTGCAACATTGATATTTATGTTTTCGTAGTTTATTTTTCTTTATTTTGTTTTTATGATTTTTGTCTGTTTTTTTGAGTGATTTTATTTTAGAGTCTAAGGATTTGTCATTGTTTTCTGTGATTTGTATGTTTAGTTTGTTTTTGTTTGATAAAAATTCAAAAAATCCAAAAATGTGGAAATCATCCATGTCGAAATTTTTCATATGGGACGATGTGTGTAAAATTCAGTTTGCGTGATATGAAACGTCTTGAGAGTAGTTTTTAATGCAGTTCGTCTGTACGATCTGAATGATCGTCCAGGACGAAATTTTTTTTTCTCTCAAACGTCGGGACGATTGAATGCAGCAGTTGAATTGATAAGGCAATTTTAATTGTGAAGTTCGTCCGTACGACCTTTTTGTTCGTCCAGACGAACAGACGTCGATTCATAGTAGGGGACGGTTTTCAACTGACATTAAAATGAAATTACTTTTGATCGTCTGTACGAAAATTTTTTGTCTGTATGATCGGTCAAGTCAAAAAGTCTGTATGAAAGGACGTATCGTAAATTGTGTTGATTACAAAAAGCCGTTACATTTTGGACAAATTTGATCGTCTGTATGACATTTTGTCGTCCAGACGAACGATAATTTTTGTCCAGAACGAACGGTTTTCGTCTAGGACGAACGTATTGTTTTTTTTTAATATGAAGGCTTTCTAACTCAACAATCACATCTCCAAACATCTCATTCAATCCCTTTCGACTTTAAAATCATCAATGGCCTCCTCTAGCAAGAGACAAAAGGTGTTAGCGAAGAAACCCCACAGGAATTCCTCTGAAAATTTCCTTTCAAAAGCAAATGAGGAATCCTTTCCTCGTTTTGCCTCTGCCAAAATAACTCCCTCTCGCATTCTGATTCAAAGAGAGATACACTTCAAGGTAATGCACCTTTTTTCTTCCACCCAGTTTGGATTCATTCTTTCTCTCGTCCACCTCTACAACAAACAAACCATTATCTATTTCCTAGCCAATATGAGTTTCAATTCCGACCACTCCTCTATAAGTTCTTTTGTTTTCAAACAAAAAGTTAAAATCACTAAACACGACATAGGTGCCTTTCTAAACTTAAGAACTGAAGGATTTAGAGCCCACACCCTTATGAATGAGAACACCTTCAAATGGTTTGAAGTCAATAGGGTGATTAGAGAAAATGGCCTAACATATCATATTTCTAGAGTTTCAGGAATGACCAAAAATGCTCAAATCATCCAGCACATTCTTCGATCTTCAATTATTCCTAAAACTGGTGATAGGATCAATATTACCCCACTCCTTTCTGTTGTGACTTTTTTGAAGATGAGTGGTAAGCCTATCGATGAAGCCCAACTTATCCTATATCATCTCTATGGGCTTTCAGAAATTGGGCATGCATAACAGAAAAGAAAAAGGAATATCTCATTAGGACACTTAGTTACATATTTTTTGGAAAAAAAATACAATTTAGTGCATCCTGATGATGAATATGAAGAGTTGGTCTACTACAATGATGCTTCTTTTAGAGCAATTTTCTAGGAGGAAAAAGGGGAAAGCACATGCCAGTGCTTCTGAAGAAGAAGAAGAAGGAGAGCAAACTTCTGCACCTCAATTAGATTATCAGAATTTGATTGAGAAACTTGATAGACTTGAGACTCATTTTGATCAAAGATTTGATCAAATTGATGCTCAACTTCTACAGCAGCAACAGGATATTGGTAGTATCAGAAATGAAGTTCATGAAATCAATACCAATGTTATGTTGATGACTTCCTACTTCAACCTATTTGGTGGCATTCCTCCTCCTCCTCCAGAAGAATAGAGATATGAGTGATGATTTTCTTTATGTTTGTTGTATTTGTGTTTGTATTAGTGTTTGTTCTAGTGTTTGTTTGTGTTAAATTTTAAAAGTTCAGTGTATTTTTCTTTTAGTATTTTTGTATTGATATTATGAAATGATCTTGTAATCTTTTTCATCAATATCAATATTTGTTGTAGTTGATTCAAATTTGGTTTGTTTTTGAAATGTGCTTAATTTTTAAGAATTTCATTAGTTTTTTTTAATCTTAATTATGCTTAAATTAGATTGTAATTTGAGATTAATTTCATTAGAAAATCTAGTCTTTTTAAATTTAAAATTTGTTTATAACTTGTCATAATTAGAATTTTTAATCTCATGTCTATTCATTTAGACTACATAAAAGTTAATATTATTATTGTAATTTAGATATTTTTTTATTTTGTATTTCTTTGCTCAAGTGATATTTATGCACTTAGAAAAATTTGAAATTTTAGATTATTGATCTTGGAAAGAATTAGTTTCAATTGCTCTTGAAAATTATACAAAGAGCACAAAAATCAAAAGGAATGCGCAAAGGTTCGTAAATGTCAAAAAGAGGCACAAAATAAGCCCAATGTAAAAAGATGCACAAAAATATGCCAAAAATTTGAAAAAGATGCGCAAAGCGCCACATGTGGTAATTGTCTTCTTTCCAAATTCTTTCAATCTCTTAATTCAAATTGATCTTATATTCATTTATATTCTATTGAACTTTGAAATATAGAATTTTTTATTCATCTCTCTTGTAATGATTTTCTATATTTAAATGTCTAAATTGAATCATGTCTTTGATAAATTCTTCTTACTTACAATGTTATATCACTTCTTAAATTCTATGAATTTTTATGATTTACCTAGTGTTATTAGTTTTACATTACATACCTTATGTCAATCACTCTTTAGATTAAATTTTCAAATGAATTTAATATAATTACTTACATTTCTTGTCTATTTCTTCTTCACTTTTTGTTGTTTTCAAAAAGGGGGAGAAATTATTGTGTTTGTATGTTTGTATTTTGATTTTATGTCAATTGGCTTGTGTTATTAGTATTGTCTCTGGCTTGTGTTATTAGTATTGTCTTGGTATTTTTTAATTTTTTAAAAAACATTTTGAAAAACAAAAAATTGAGTTCTTTGGTTCAAAATGCCTCCTTATTTTCATGTATACATCAATTCAGGGGTTAGCTTAGGAGATTTGTTTAAATTAAAATAATACAAACAATAATTATTTTGCCATCATCAAAAAAGAGGAGATTATTAAGATAGTTATTATTTGCATGCTTTACATTTTTGCAACTTGTATAGTTTTGATGATTCCAAATATTATTGTTCAAATGTGTAGTTATCTCCTAACAATTTTAGAACATTTGTATTTGCTCTTGTGTGTACTAACATTTCAGGAAAATCAAACTTCAGACTACGAAGACTTCAAATCAAATTCAGCATGAGATACTTTGTGAATTTGAATCTTGTACTTTTCTTTGAAATAAAATTGAAAGCGAGTGATTATAATTTGAGTGAATAAAAATATACACACACACATAAGGAGATCATATAAAATTTATACTGATCGTACGGGACGATATCAGTTCATACGGGACGATCAGACAGTTATCTCATATTGAGCACATGGAACGAATAGGAACTGGCTTGAAAAAAAAAAATTTTTAAGTCCTATTCGTCCAGGACGAAATTAAAAATTGTCCAGGATGATTTGTTCTCTGTAAGATTTTCATCCAAACAAAATTAAATTATCGTACATGACGATTCGCTCTCCGTAAAATTTTCGTCCGGACAAAATTAAAAATCGTACAGGATGATCTGGTCTCTGTAATATTTTCGTCCATACGAAATTAAATTATCGTACATGACGATCGGTTCTCTATAAAAATTTTGTCCAGACGATTAACCGACTTAGAACTATTTTCTGCAGTTTTTGAAACCTAGTAATAACCGTTCGTACCGGACGAACTTAGTTCGTACGGGACGATCAGCTTGTACGAAAATATTTTGTACACATATGCAAACAGGTTCGTTTCAAGGCTTTTAAGTAAAATCATCCAGGATGATCTACGATCGTACGGGACGATCCAATGCGTACATAATTGAAAACTTACAGTTTTTGGGCGGTTTTTCTTGTCTTTTGTATAAATAGTCCAAATTAGACTGCCACCCAATCTTTTTGTCATTTGATCTTCATGCCTTTTGAGAGAATAGCCAATGAGAGAGTGTAAGAGTGCATTCAAAGGAGGATTCCTACCACTGTAGCGTGAAGGCTTCACTTGGAGTTTAAAGGTAAGAATCTCTACTTGTGAATTGGGATTACTTCACTCTTTTCTTTCTTCCTTCTAGATTCTTGTGAGAAGATCTGTCAAGGAGATCCGGTTCACTGCCGACACTTGGAGAGTGTGAACAGTCGAAGGGTTCGCTGTCGAAACTGGGAGAGTGTGAACAGCCTAAGGGTTCGCTTCCTACACTTGGAGACTGTGAACAGCCGAAGGGTTCTCTGCCCATACTAGGAGAGTGTGAAAGGATAAAGGGTTCTATGCCCACACTAGGAGAGTGTGAAAGGACGGACGGTTCTCTGCCAACACTGGGAATTGTGTAAAAGGACGACGGTTCTCTGCCGTACTGGGTAGTGGTGAAGAGTGTTTTGTAAAGACTTCTCCGCCTTGCTGTGGGTGCAAAAGGAGAGTCACTATTGGTATTAGTGCAATACTCAGAGGGTGCCTCTGGGGAGTGGATGTAGGTCTGGTTTAGACCGAACCACTATAAATCTGGTGTCATTTACTTTACTATTTTTACTTTTCCGCATTTTATTTTTTGTTTAAAAAACTCTGTAGTTGAAAAACATTTTCTATAAAAACTTAATAAAAATTTTCATTTCGGTTCAACACATTTTCAAAGAGGGTTTAAATTTTTAAAATACCAATTCACCCCCCCCCCCCCCTCTTGGTAGCCTTGGACATTAACTTAGGTCTAACAACCTATTTACTAGACTCAACAGATAATTATTTCTGATTTGATCTTATCATCCCAGATGATGATAATATCATCCATGATGATTTGCTTAATTGTACCTACTTTAGATAGGATGCCCTAATTAGGGTTTCTATTTTTAACTAATTGCCCAAGATAATTTGGGATCATCCCGGACGATATGATCAAAAATAGAAAACTCTAAAAAAGTTAAAAATTCCCCCACAAGTGAGTGTGTGCAAGGTTACTTAGCATCAGGACCCATATTATTATAATGGACTCAAGAAAAGGTAAAATACACTTAGTGTATATTATAAGCTGACTCATTCCTAATCTACCCAATCTTGAGCTGGTTTGATTCACAATTTGATCTTGTGAACCTAAAATATTAGTAGGCAAGGCAGTCGTAAAAAAATAGAAATGTTTGCTATCATCAAAATTATATTCCTTGAAATCAGATTCATAATAATCTCCCACTTTTTTATGATGGAAAATAATCAAACTAAATAAAATAATTAATAGAAGTAAATTAGTATGATGAAAAAATTCAACTACTATCCAGTACTTCCCCTTTTGACATCACAAAAAAGAGGAGGAAAACCAGAAATAAAAAGAATAATAGAAGACGAAATAGAAGAACAAAAGCAAAGTTTTTTTTATCAAAGAAAGAAGATAATAAACTTTCCATATGAATGAATTAAAAAAATTTGTAAGAACAATGAGTTAACATCATCGAAATATGAAAAATTGTAGAATAGCCGATCCTGTTATCCCTTTCTAGGACTTCTCTAAGGGCAGAATCATCTTTTGAAAATAAAAGACCTAACTTCGAAAAACTAATAGGATAAAAAAAGAGATTCGTTCAAAACTTTGTTTCAAAAAATATCTTATAGAATAATATACTAAAGTAATTTGTTACAATCACAAAATTCAAAATCAAGCTTTTGAAAATATCAAGTGACACATGAATTCTTCTAAGATTTAAAGGTTTGAAAGAGAAAGAAGCTTGGCTTTTGTGGACTCATTTATGCCACTTGTTAATTGATTGGAGCACTTTATGGGTCTTTTGATTTTTGATACACTTTGTTTATCTTTAAATTTTTTTGGCGGTCATTGCGCATCTTTTCATTTTTTTCTTTGGGTCTCATTTTATTCCCTTAACATTTTTACAAGTAAGATCCCTTTTAAAACTCTTAAATACTCTCAGTTGTGAGTATATCTTTTAGATATTAGATAAGAAAAACTCACTCTCTAATATAAGAAAGAATTAATCACAAAAAAGAATCAAATTCATATGATAAATGAAACGATAAGATTACGAAAGTTTGAAAGTAATATAAAGACTTTGAACATTATATATATAAGATAAATTATCGTAGCAAGATAGAAATTATCTCAATAACAAAGTCCATTTGTTAATTTAAAATAGAATTTTGTTTAGAATAGAAAATTACACCGCTAAAAGAGGTTAGAGGAAGGAAAAAAATCAATGGTGTTTCTCCCTTTAAATGATTTTGAGATGTCAGATATTGACTATAAATTTTTAAAAATAAAAATAAGGCATAAAATATCATTTCAACTATGACCGAAAAGAAAAAATAAAATAAGAACATCAGAGATAAAAACACTACAAAATAGCAGCAAATAAAAAATTAACACAGAAAACCAAAAAAAAATGAATAGAAAATAATAACTAGCAGTAGATCAGAAACCATACAGATCAAAATTTATTAAGCAATAAGTTCATAAAATTATGTGTCGTGAGCCTTTGCTATCTAGGTACCACTTGATCTTATGAGGCCTTTTGTGAGAACAAGCCTACAAAATCATCAAACATCAAATTTAGGAACTCAAAGAAGTTTGGGTCCCTTCTTATAAACAAAAGAAAGGGATGCGTGTGTGTTATTGTGTAAATCTTGCAATTTGGGTCTCCACACCTAATGTGCACTACGGTGAACAGTGAAAGTGTGTGAAATATGACCTATCATGCCACATGAAAAATATCTAACACCAGGAAAAGGGTTTACTAATCTATTCGGGTTATAATGCCTCTTCCTATGTTTCAAAACTTTTTGATCAAATGTTAATATATTCCTATTTTGCTCAAGTGCTTTTAATTTAGATTTAAACCTTGAGTTAGCACTTTCTAAAACAGTTTTATCAACTCTCAAATAGTGCTCCTTATGCTCAGATTCATAAATATGTATTTTAAAATCAATCTCAAGTGAGGTGTATGATGCTTTCAATGAATCATGCACAATGACCAACTCAGAATACTTTTTATTTAACTCATCAAACTCATCAAATAATGACAAGTGATTGCTATCAATTTGGGCATGATCTTTAAAAATAAATTTAGGCTCTTTTTGCAAATTTAAAAACTCCATTTCAAACTAGCATGCGATTTTTTAAGTTTCCTAAATGATACATGAATTTTCTCACAAACTTCAAGTAATTATTTGTAGCTTAGTTCACATACATCTTCTTGGTCAGACTGACCAAGATGATCGCTAGCCATCAAGCATAAGTTTGTTGTCTTCTCCCCAGCTTCACTCTCAGAGGAGTCAGATGCAGAATCCTCCCAGAACACCTTTTGGAACCACTTTTTATCCTTCTTGAACTTGGGTTTCTCCTTACCCTCCTTGCTTGAGTGATCCTTAAGTGTAGGACAATCAACTTTGACATGTTCAGGCTTCCTGCATTCAAAATAAACAACATCAGAAGAACTTTTAAAATTTTTGCTATCCTTACCTATTTTCCACTTCTGATGATGCTTGTGATTTTTCCTTAGAAAGCTTTTGAATTGCCTAGTGATTATGGCAACATCATTACTTTCAGACCCGAAAGAAATTGTATCCATATTTTTAGCTTTCAATGCTATAGTTTTGTCTTTCTTCTTCTCACCTACATCATGTTATCTTTGGTTCACCCCTTGCTCGTAAGAAATGAGTGACCTAAGTAAGTTATTAATAGAGTAAGTATTTAAATTCTTAGATTCAGTAATTACAGTAATCTTAGCATCAAAAGATGAAGGCAAGCATCTAAAAATTCTGTTGACTCTTTCATAGTTAGTTAGCTTTCTTCATAACGCATGCAATGAGGTAACAATTTGAGTAAACCAAGTATAAATGTCAAAAATAGATTCATTAGATTTCATATGAAAAAGTTCATAGTCATGCAATAAAATATTCAACCTATACTACTCTTTTTTAAGAGAATGCATAAATTGCATTAAAATGAAAACAAAGAAAACCTAATACAAACTAGGAAAAAGAAGCTAATGATTCCTTTTTTTAACAAGAAAAAAGGAACTTATTAAAACTAAATTTGTTAATTTAAACTTCTTATAAATGTAATGAAATCCACTATCTCTCATTTTGAAACAGTTGAAATGCAGGGAATACCAAAGATTAAGACAACTCAAGGGTTGATTAGTATCCCAGAGTTCTCATCCAGTTAGAGAATAAGAATTAGTAATGATCTCATTAACACATAGGCAAAGTTTTAAATAACAAATTAAATTAAGGAAATGGAAATGGAAGCTAAAAATAAAATCACATTTCAATAATAAATTCCAAAAGTTTGGTAAAACTATGCCAAACTTTATGATCAATTGCTCTATCTTCCAAAAAGTCTCTGTTTTGTTGCTATCCATGGGTTTATCCTTCTTCATATTAGTGAGATAGAAGGGAAGAAGAACCTTTCAAACCATTCTTCTCTTTGTGTTTAGCCACCTTTCTTCTAGGTAGTTCTTTCAATGGTCCCAATGCTTGAAGTTCTTTGAATAAGACATGCTTTGAACCAGAGGAAACATTTTTCTTAAACAAGTTTTTATCTTTTCTAAGAATAGTTTTTTTTTTTTTAAATTCAAACTAATAGCTGATGGAGGAGAAGAATTATCATCGATTGTAGTACTACCATTTGCATTATCCTCAGCTGCCAAATTAGTGGATGATTTTGTTATGTGAGTCTCCAAAATTTCAGCATTACTCAAATGAGTAGCAGCCGTCAAAGCTGTTAAGGGAGAAATTTCAGGTCCTTGAGAATTCAAAACGGTTCCAGCCTCCTTTTCCTCCTCCAAAGATTATGGAATTCTTGATTTGATTGCTGAGAGCGTTGCAGAGAAAGCCGGAGCTAGAGTATCAACCACCTTTGGATCAATCAAAGTATCATTTGTATTTTGAACAATAATTGAGGACATTGAAATTCCTAGTTGATACAGATTTTCTGAATTTTCAAAATCTGAAAATTAAAAGGCCTGATTTTCAAAAACTACATTTTCTATTTTATTGGTTTCATTTAACACATCAGTCATCTCCTTATCCACATCAGCTAATGCATTAAATGAATTAGAAACATCAACTAAATTCCGAGAAGCTTGCTGGTCCAAATTGAAATTCAAATCCTGGTTAACCGCCTCTTCATCTCCTTCCTTGAATCCAGCCATTTCTTCAAGCTGGCTTTTGGAACTCGCAGCTACCATTGGATCGGACATAGAATTGAGCTTATTTCTATCTACCATTGTTTGTACTTCAGCCTGAGCCAAAATTTCAGCCGTTCCTCTAGTTGATTTCTTCTTGTTTTTGAACTTAACTTACATCCAAGGACCATAAGGATTTTCAGTATGATTTGAGATGATATCTTCAACATTGGGACAAACCGATTCAATATGCCCTATCCTCCCGCATTTGAAACAAAGTGATGAAGATTTTCGTATTCAAACTTTTGAAAAAATCTTCCATACAACCCTTCAACCCATATTCTAGTGGGGAGTTTTGAGTTCAAATTAACTTGAATACATGCTCTAGAAAATTCTCTCCTTCCCCACCTAAACATATTACCATCTAAAAGTAATGGAGTGCCAATTCTAGACACAATTCTAGTGATATTGGACTCATCCCAACAGTGTAGTGGAAGGTGAGGAAGACGAACCCAGATTGGAGCAGAAACACCTTCTAATGAATTAGGAGAGAAGTTAGGAGACCATTTGTCTAGCCCAACTGCAAAACCCCCTAAAAACTATAGACCGCCATTAAGAACTGCTTCCATGCCTTCATGAGTTTGAAATGAACAAAGAATCCAATCTAAGCCAAGAATGGTTAGATGGAATCCTCCAAATTTCTTCCATTGTTTTCTTAACTCAATAGCACATTTTGAGAAAGAAAAAATTTTCCCAAGAATTTTAACCACCAAAGATTTACTTAAAACTTGAATATTGGATATTTCATTATCCTTATCCAGTTTGACAATGTTTAAATCTTCATCCTTCTCAAGATTTTTATCCCAATTAATTTTAATGTGTGGTTTTTTATTCCACACAATAGAATTATGAACATTTGAAGAATTAATAGGATTGTTGAAATCATCCTTGTTAGCCTTCAAAATATCAACAAAACTTCTCCTTGAAGAAGAAGCTTATTTGTCATTAGCTCCAACAATAGAAACTGGTGAGGGAGATTTAGGTAGATTGTAAGAAATAACAATTACCTCTTTCCCTTTACTAGAGTCCGTCAATGTCTTTTGTTTAGCCAAAAGACCTCCCTCTTTGATAACAAGAGGAGTTTCTAAAACTCGAAGATTGTGCGGGGAGATGCATTTGAAGGAGAACCTACCTTTTGAATCTAACATAATTAGATTTGCGGTAGATAATAAGGATTTGGTGTTCCGGTCATCCATAGATGACCGGCCACCTTCTTCCATCTCCAATCTTTGCACCCAAAATCTTCAAACTCTCTTTCCAAAATCCTTCCTTGATATGTGGAACTTCTCTCTCTTCCCTTGGCCGTGACTTTGCATTAGGGCCAACCTATTCTACTTAACTTCATTAGTTTCCTCATAAGTAATACAGAATCTATCCCAAATTTTTTTACCAGTAGAACAAGTTTAAACATGCATGCAATCTTCAGTTTTCAAAGCATAAAAAAATAGTTCAAATATTTTGCATTTAGTTATGCTAAATCCCTATCATCAAAAGTCCATTCAATAAACAGAAGTGTAGTTTTATTGCCATTAATTTCATGTGACGGAGGTGAATAACCATCCTTAACAAGTCTCCATATGCGATAGTCAATTGATTATAAAATGTAAACATGTGAGTTTTCCAAAAATCAAAAAGAATATTATCAAACAAAGATGGTCAGATAGTAGAATACCCTTCTACAGTATTACGATTACCAAAGTTAGCCATTGATAAAAATTCAAAAGTTTTCAAAAACGCATTTTAATGAATCCCACTCTGATACCACTTGAAAGTTTATCTGGGATGTTAGGCCCTTATGAACTAGTCCCATGGCTAACCAAGAGGGGGGTGAATTGGTATTTAAAAATTTCTCCAAATAAAATCACAAACACAACCAAACACACCAGAATAGGGACCACAAAAATTAAAGTGCATAAATTAAATGCAAAAGAATAATAAGAAAGAACACACCATATTTTATAGTGGTTTGGTCAACATGACCAACATCTACTCCTCGGAGCCTCTCCTCTGGGTATTGCACTAAACTTAGTGTCTCTCCTTTTTCCTCCACAGAAAGGCGAAGAAGCTTGTACAACAACTCTTTTCCACCAATCTCGATGAGGCAAATAACCTAACTCCTTTTGCTTCCTCCTGAAGCAGGCAGAGAACCCAACTCCTTTTGCTTCCACCTGAAGCATGCATAGAACCCAACTCTTTTTGCTTCCTCCTGAAGTAGGTAGAGAACCTTGACCAGTTGCTGAAGTCGACCTCTCTCAAATGTCCAAGGAACCAGGGATGACGACTGAAGAAGATGACTCAAATCCTTAATTGGAGCAACCTTTGTGAAACCCCTCAAAAACTCCCCCTCACAAGATCCTCTCTCTCTCTCTCTCTCTCTCTCTCTCTCTCTCTCTCTCTCTCTCTCCCATGGTATCCTTGATAACAACAAAAGATCTTCTCTTGAGAAATATTATATCTTTTAAACAAGGGATCCAAATTTGTCCTAATTTTCAACAAATCATCAAATATCATCCAGGATGATTGAACGATCATCTCGTACGATCAGTTCAATTTTAATTCAATCAACTAGGATGATCTGGGAGAGTCTGGATGATTAGAAGGTTTGTTTGTTCAGATCATCCAGGAAGATAATATATAATCCTGTACAATTAGTTTAATTCATCGAATATCATTTATACCATTGCCCTGGATGGATGTTGTTGACCTCATTATTCGAGGTCAATTTCCCCGGACTCAATTCTAGCACCTAGGTCTTCGTAGCCTAGAAAAGTCGTCACCCACAGAATTTCCCTTAGGTGGACACATAATGACGTAGCATTGACTCAACCCAAATCAAATCAAAGCCAATTAAAATTAATAAAGATATAAAGAATAAATTCATGAAATTCAATAATAATCGACCCTAATTTTGATTAAATCAACATTAATCGGAACTCTTTAAGATAAATCTACCCAATATGAGGCTAAATAGACTCAAACCAAATTCAATTTTGAACATAGGTAGCTTTGATTTACCCAAATCGACTCGATTTGATAACTCGACCTAATTCAAAATCAATATAAATTAAACTTGATATTAAATAGATTTAATTTAATCAAATCAATTATAATCATAATTAAAATAATTAAATAAAATTATTTTAAATCAATCCCTCGTTAAAGATTGGATCAATCTTAACCGCTAATTTTTGAATTAAGAAATGATTTCAAATTTAATCAGCCGACTCAAACCCAACCACCTAAAATCCACGATCAACCTATCTCCCTCTGGTTCGTTCTCTCTGCAGTTTCGAAGCTCCTCACGTCTCCCTCTCTGTCAGAAATTCACAAAGCAAACCGCCCCCTTCTCCCTCAAATTCGTGAACTGCTCCCTCTCCCACTCATATATTCTCTAAATTTGCAATCCCGAACTCCCTCTCAATCCCATCGCTCCAGTTCACGAAACTACCCCACGACCCGATCTCCTCCAGGGCAATTCGCACAAGCCTCAATCCAATCTCCAGAGAGCAGTTCGCACAATCCCGCTCAGTCCTCCCCTGCAGTTCGTGAACCACCCAGCCGTTCGCACAGCCCAAACTTCCTAAAACTGCACTCCACCCCAGCCCATCTCCTCTCTCTATTCGCATACACACTGCTCACTCTCACACAAAGCCCATCCATCTCTTTCTCCTCACGCCTCTATGCAGCCGTTTCCTCCTCTTCTCCCACCGTCCAAGCAAAAGCAAGAAGAAGATGGTCTATTCAAGGATCCGGCTACCTTCTCCCATTCGGCCAAAGAAGAAACGTGAGGGATTTTTCTTCTCAGCCCGAGCAAAGCAAAGAAAGGGGATAACTGTTCGGGAAAGTTGATTCAAGAAGAGAAGATGTGCTGTAGTTTTTATCATCAAAATAAAGGAAATCTGCTGCGGTATTGAGCATAAAAACAAGGTAGATTTATTATAGTTTTGGGTACCAATGCATGATGAGTTTGCTGCAATTTTTTACTATCAAAATAAGGAAGATCCGTTATAATTTTGTCATCAAAAATGAGGTGGATATATGCCGATTTCAGCAAACAAGAGGGATTAAGTTCCATTCCATTTTTTTTGTATATACATTCATTTCTTCCTACCTTTATATTCCATTTTTTTTTTATTTGTAAAATTTTGAAAACAGCAAAGTTTATTTTAAATTTCTATGATGTTTAGATTACTTCATCGCTTTCAATTTGCTTAAGAGAAGTGACATGTGTGTACTTTAAAAAGTGATTATGCAATCTTCATAGGGTGAAAAGTATATTGTTTTTAAGAATGAAACGTGAATGATTTTGAAAAAGGTGGCATGTGTAAGAATGAAAAGTAAATTGCATTGATGAGTGTACGTTTTGAGAGTTGATTTGTGTGAGCTTAGAAAAGTGAAAATGAAAAATATAAGTTTTAAAAATGAAAGTGTGTGAAAGAGTGAAAATGGAAAGTTAGATTGTTAAGAGGTAAAAATATGAGATATTAGAAATATGTGTGTTGGAAAGTAGAACTTGAGGTGTATTACAAAAGATAGAAATATATGTTTGAAAATTGAGTATATATAGTTTTGAGATATGAGAGTGTTTATGTTAGAAAATATTTGATTTGGGTGAATAGTGAGGTGTGTGGAATATTGAAGTGAATTGTATGTATATGTTGAGAGTATTAGATGGGAAAAGTGAAGAGTGCATTATGGTGTTTTGAAAGATGAAGAATGGTTTTGAAGATAATGTAGAAAATTTTAGGAAATAAAATATTCATGTGAAGAGCAAAGTGTTTAGGTGTGAAAGAAGTAACTTGTGTATTTTAGAAGGGGTGACGTAGTTACTTATGTGTGTTTTGAGAGGTAAGATATTTTGGAAAGTGTATACTTTAAAATGTATCGATTTTTAAAGATTAAGATTTGAAAAAGTTGAAAAGTGGATTTTATGGGTATTTTGAAAAGTTGAGCTCAAGCGTACTTCCAAAAGAACAAGTTCCAAAAGGACATTCAACCAAGCCAGTATTTAAGCCCGAAGAAAGGTACGTCTTTTATTTTCAGTAAATTTCAATTATTATATTATTATTTATTAAAAGTGCTTCTAATCCCTATTTTTCCTGTTTTATTTGCATAAGCTGCGAGGAATGGTACCGGTCGAGGGAACAAAAGGACAAGGAACTAAAGGCGTCAGTCGCCTCTATCCAACCGGGTAGAGGTGCTACGGGCGGAACCACCGGGTCGTAGCCCCCGGTGACTGTAAGTATTTCTAAACTTAGAAAACCTTTAGGGGCCCCTTGATGTGGTGTGCGTGAACCCTTCCTTTAGGTCCCTATAGTAACTTTAATTTTATTAAGTTTACTTTTGTTTGCTCTTAGATCTCTAAACCCCTTTTACATATACGCAAAGTTCTAAGGGTTAGTAATAACAAATATTTTTATCACATATAACAGTAGTGACACTTAAGGATAAAAATTAAAGACTGGGTCTTAGAAAATCTAGACTTAGGAAGCATGCACACTTTAGGATAGAAACTTATAACATAGAAAATTTAGTGACATCTCACTTTAGAATTAATAAATATCTTTAAATTAGAATTCAATCAATTAGAAAACTTTAGCCAATAATTGACTTAGGACATTTCAAATCCTCACAGCCTACTACACACACTTAGATTTGTTTGTTAGGATAACCGACTCTAGTTTTAGGTTAGGCCCGTGTTTATTTCTTTATTGTACTGTGACATGCTTTTTCTCGAGTTTTATTGCATGCTGGTTGTAAAATGTTGGTGTGTTTGTTTATTTATTTTTACTGCACTCTGTGTTGGTTTGATTGACGATTAGATTACCCATAGGCTAGGAGCGATCTGATTGTTAACAGAATTTTCTGTAGGTGGCCATACTCGTGCAGGGCAGTAAAGGGGGCTAACTAATTAATAATTATATATATGTGCTACAGGTGCTTCAGCTGCTTAGCCCCCGAATAAGAAAGAGTGTGGCCAAGTATGGCTGAGTGATTTAATTTAAATTCTTATATATAACTGCTTGGGATGATTTTTGCTTAGGATAACCCTGCAGGTGGTCTAGATTTTCTTTTTCTTTCTGTGATGTAAATGTGAATGTAAATGTAATATATTAAAAGTCAAGATATGTGAAAGTGATTTTGAAAGTGGGATATCACATCTAATTTGGAATCCAAAGAAAAGAGAATATACCTTAAAGGATCATTCTCTTTTATTTGGAAAGCCAAATTAGGATGATTTTAATATCCAAATAGAAAAGAAAATATCCCTCTTAGGGATGAGTTTCTTTTCATTTGGATATCCAGACCCGACGGATTCAAGAAATTCGTAGAAGAAGAAAAGACAGAATGAGAAGATTAAAGAAAGAAGATGAAGAAATGAAGATTCAAGGAACAGTATATCCCATTTCAAAAATCACTTGCGTTATTCTTAGGATTAGAATCCGGGTTTGTTGTCAGTGGTGCCCGGCCACTTTACTTTTCTGTAAATTCTGGGTGTAATATGGACATTGGACATTGGACATTATATTTGGATTATTAAAATTTGTTTGTTTACATTATTTGTGCAGTAGAATTTTTTAGAACTCTTGCATGCCGTATTTTGTTTTAGCCTGGATTCGAATCGGAGAGATTTTTTTTGTAAGGGTACGCTTAAAATTCTTCTACTTGTAATTTTAAATAAAATTTTTAGGCTTACATAGTAACTCTAACGATCTAAGAAGTAAGCTCGGGATCGCCGAGAGTCAGCATAAGCATATTAATACTTTCTCTTCCTTGTTAGGCACCTCCCCGCCTGCGGGTTTTGGCAGACCACTTGACCTATGAGGGTGCAGTTCTGTCAAGGGGAAGTTGTGCAATCTCTAGGAAAAAACATATTTTCTAAGCCTAATTTTTAAACTGCTTCATATTCATTTTATGCATTTGAGTCAATTAGCATGCATTGCATTAGATACAAATTAAAAAGAGTCTAAAATATTAATTGCATTATTAGACATTTTTCACCATACATAAGTTGAGGGACCAATTAGGATCTATCTTAGATGTCGGTCCCCAATTCCTTAAAACTTAAATAACATCCCTACCCATCTTTCATAAGAGACTGGATACATGGTTTTAAAGCGCCTAGGTAGTTAGCTGGCTCCCCAATCCAGGCCGGGGTAAGTCCAAATTTACACTTCATTAGTTAGGTTCGGGTCACTATTTTATAGTACCCAAATTAGATTTAGGTTCTGAGGCAGATTCTTTTTAGATCTTAAGTCCTCACCCTCCGGGAATATAATCCCAAATTTCTAATAAAATGTCAACTTGAACATAAAATTTTCTCTTAAAATGTAAAGCCCAACATAGGATAGGATGAGGTTGTCTCTGAGCTTCTCAGAATCTGACACCTCCTACTTTTCTTCCTTTGACCCGCTAATAAATGTTCAACATTGAGCTTTCTCCTTGAAAAATTCCTATTTCTGTTTCCTTGTCTTTTATTTTGTACTCATAAGGGTATGAAATCACTGCTTTAATCGAGAGTTTTCTTAGGAGTATCCCTCCTAGGATGTAATTAACTATAGGGGCTTGCTCCTATAGGGATTTGAGAACCCCAGACTAAAATAAACCTTGTTTTATTTATATAAAACAAGGGAAGAATCTTTGGGAATGAAGATATCTTAAAAAAAAAAAAAAACTTTATTTCTAATCTTAAATATGCTCGTAGTATGTTATTATTATCTTTTCAGGCAATATAATTTATTACTTGATATATTTAATTTTAGAAATGATGAATTTTATAAAACTCATTCTTGCTTTTGGATGTTCTTGAAGAATTTTATGTTCGTCTTTCAAGATGATATAATATTCTTCTTGCTATATCTAAATAAAAGTTTGAATAAATTTTTCAAAAAGCTTATTTCTATTTTTAAACATATTCTTAAGAATTTCATGTTTATTTTTCAAAATAATATGATATTCTTTAAATTGTGTTTGATTATAGAAATATCAATTTTCAAAACCCTATTTTGATATTAAATCCATTGTAGAATATTGTGTCGGTCTCTCGAGACTGTACTTTATTCTCAATGTGGTATTCAATTTCAAAATAGGAGAAAATCAAAATCTGCGTGGTGTGACATAAATTTTCCCACCAAGGTTTTTCTGGCGACTCCGCTGGGGATCAATCCTCTCTCCATCTTTAGCAGTGTTTTATACCCTTTAATCGGTAGTATACTTGTGCTCGTCATAGGTTGTAACAACCTTTCTTCCGCCGGTTCTTTTATTCATTTCATTCTTGGATAATTTGGCCAGCATCTAAAAAATTTTAGAGGTCTTATTTTGGACCCCGTTAAAAAACTGATGGGAAGCTCCTTTATACGACCTTCTTGTAAAGAAATTTTCTGTGCTAATTCGAATGTTGCAATTACATTTTTCTTGTAACTTGATGTTTGACTTAGCACTGTGTCCAAAATCCCTTTGCCCAATCTTTAGTAATATGTATAGTTACTTTTTTTAGTAACTTAATGTATTATTTGGATTGGGTCCGAATAATAATAAATTTTCAAAATTTTAAACTTCTTCGTGTCTGAGCTAACATGTTGCAGTTATATATTTTTGTAACTCGATATGTGGCTGGATAAATCTTAAGAAAATTTGAGTTTTGTAAATCAAAGTTTTCTCCTTATCTAAACCAACATGTTGTAGTTATAAATTTTTATAACTTAATATGTGTGGTAAGACAGGGTCCAAAAGCTCATACTTTCAAATAAACTTTTTGCTTGTCCTAATAACGTATTGTAGTTACATGTCATTTATAGCTTGATATGTTTACTAGGACAGGGTCCATAATTTGATCTATGCAAGATTGTTAAAATTAAATTCAATTTACATTGAGAAAAGTTTGAAGGTTCAAATCTAAGTCAAGCTTGTGAAAATTATTTTTGTTAAAGAAATTAGAAGGTTGATTTCTCCTAAAATAAATTTACCTCTATTTTCTTTAAAATATAATAAAAACTTCAATGTGGTTGACTCCTCTAAACACTTAAAGAATAAAACCTATGGTTATCAATGCTAAAATAAAAAGTGTGTTCCCTCCCTCCCTCCACTTGGGTGGATTAAGGCTTTAGATGAAGATATATTTAATCTCATTTCCTTTTAGAACCTCAAAACACAAAAGTTTAGCTAATATTACTAGGTTCCTAGCAATCCCTGAATTAAATTCAAATATATTTTCAAATCTCATATTCAACCATATTATGATTTTTCTAATCTTAGGAATGAATAATTATTGGTTGATATATTGAAGTTTGAAAATATTTTGAATTCCCTCACTTTTAAACCTTCTTGTAGGTTAAAAGTTTAATATGCCTATAAATCCTATTTCCTAAGAGTACTACATGGATACGATGATTTGTCCTCTGTCATGTGGTTTAACTCTGATAGAAAATGGATTTTAAGGTATGCGATGAAGATAAATAGACAAGTTACATAAAAACTTTTGTTCATCATCTGAAGTTTTCTCTTATGGTAATATTTTTTTTAAATTAAATATTAGCAAAGTTTACTCTTGGCTTTATTACTCCATTTGAGAAAACTCATGAGCAATTCTTATTAAAGATTGATCATCTTAAATTTCATTCGAATCGAAAACTTAGGACAATTCAAGTTTCTTTATTTAGGTTAACCCATGATATGATTAACATTCCATTTATCATGTGGCTTTCCCTCAAAATTAATTAATACATCTTGAATTGATATTAAGTTAGTCGATTTCATAACATCTTTGATAGTTTTCTTCTTTAGTAGTAAAATAAATAAATTAATTAAATTATCATATTTGGGTTCACCTATTATGATATTAATATGTATCTTCTTTTAAATTAAGATTTATGTCAAATTGAAATTGGAGGAGGTGGAAGTTTTATTCATCTTTTTATCATTAAACATCTCATAAACATCTTACGAGTTGATGAACTTATTTTATAATTATCTCAACTGAGTTGTCTATTCATACTATAAGGACCGGGTCCGATTTGTAGATCCATCTTCCTTGTATAAAAGTATTAATATTTTTTTAATCTTATACTTGGAAGATGATTTTACAACTGAAATAATAATTACAAGATTTAAGTAAAGGAAGCCTCTTAAAAAAAAAAAAAAAAAAAAAAAAAAAGAGACACGTTCATTAAATGTGTAGCAAAAAAAAAAATGGCTTCCCTTTTTAAATCTTAAATATCAAAGGACCTATTTATCCTTCAGTATTTTTAACACTTGATTTTGAGAATTCAAAATTTTGGTTCATCATCAAGCATTGATGTTCTATTAGATGTAAAATATAAATATCATCTACAAGATTTGGAAATATTGAATTTCTACTTCTAATTTGATTCTCTTTTGATATAATTCTTAATTTAATAAAAACATAAAGAAGGAAACCCCAGTTTTGCTTGTAGAAAGCTTTGATCTGGGTTAACAAAATCTAAATCTTGAGGCCTCTCTAATTAGCAACTTGAGTAGGTCAGTTCACATCTTCAAATCATTTTGAAGAAAAATCACATAGATGATCAATCTAAATAGAATTGTAATGGTGCTGGTTATACATTATTGGGTTTCACATATCTAACCTAATTGAGATGTATAAACAAACCATAAATAAAAAAAATCTTTAACTCTCTTTTGGACATCTTCCAATTTAAATGAGATTCTAGACAGGATCCTGATGCTGGATGACCTATAGTGATATTTATGAATATAAAAATCACTTTCTTTGGATTCAAAATTTTGAAACTAAATTAAAGGGACATCCCTTTGTTGGTTTTGAGATAATTGTCTAATGTTCTCATTCACTATTGAGTAGATATCATACAAATTTAAATTTATTATTGACTAAATTAGGATGTTAGAACATGAGGGGTTCTATCCTTAGTGATGTCGATGATACCTTTGTTTGAATCTTTGTCAAACTTCAAGACAAAATTAAGCTACAATTTGACTAAGTCTATAATTGACTAATCTTGGATGTTATAATTGGAGGGATTCTATTCTTGATAAAGTCTATAGTAACTTCGTCAAAAAGATATAAAATTCAATTCACGATATATCTTTATCATACACTAGAATCGGATGTTAGAGTCTAAACAACTCTATCCCCATTAAAAAATTTTTCTATAGCATTGAAATTCAAAATCTTTGAAACTACATTTTTCTTTAAAGAAAATTGTTAAGTTTTAGATATTTTGATTAAACTCATGTTGGTCATATTCAAATTATTTAATTTAGAGGGAGTCAACCTATTCTTCGTTGAGTTTTTGAATCTTTTCCCATGTCATTTTCAATGGGTTAAGATGATTAAAAAATTAAGCGACCACTTTCCAATATTATAAGAAAATTATCAAATAAAAAATAAATCTTTCACTTTGTGATGAAAATTAAACTAATCTCAATCATTATGAGTATTTGATATTCCTTGGTACTTTCACTATAAAGGATGCTCAAATATTCTCCTTGTTCTTCAACAACTCATGCAAAAGTTAAAATTTTTTTTAAGAAAAATTTTATCATGTTGCATTTAGTTCTCCTAGAACTTGCAAATGAGGACTCTAAAAAATTCATATAATTTTCTTTGAGTTACTCAAAATAAATTCAATCATAGAATGAATATTTAATCAGGATTTTGCATTCTTCCTTTGGTGCTTGAGAAGCTTTGATAAATATTTACTTTTCAAAGATGATCGAACTACCACCTTCTTTCTCTTTTCTTGACATATGATGATCCGATATAAAAAAACACAATCCCTAGTGGATTGTTTGTAAGTTATATAGATCATGTATAATGGAGGAGAAAATAAAATTTTCAATCCAATAATTTCAAGACTATCATTCAAATATTTTTTTCCCCCTTCTAGAAATTGACATAAGAAAAAGCTATTGATCTCCAGTATAACATTTGTAAGTTGTCAATGTCATTTGATATGAAAGGGAAATGATCCATGGCTTTAAAGAATCAATTATACTTCTAAATTCTAAAGTTTAAATCACTCTTTAGGTCTAAGTCCGCTTTTACGGCATCCTATAGGCTTTCTGGCTTAAGTCCGCTCTTACGGCAGCCAAACCTGATTAAATCAGTCTTTAAGTCTAAGTCCGCTTTTACGGCATCCTATTGGCTTTCTGGCTTAAGTCCGCTCTTACGGCAGCCAATCCTGATTAAATAAGTCTTTAGGTCTAAGTCCGCTTTTACGGCATCCTATTGGCTTTCTGGCTTAAGTCCGCTCTTACGGCAGCCAAACCTGATTAAATCAGTCTTTAGGTCTAAGTCCGCTTTTACGGCATCCTATTGGCTTTCTGGCTTAAGTCCGCTCTTATGGCAGCCAATCCTGTTTAAATCAGTCTTTAGGTCTAAGTCCGCTTTTACGGCAGCCAATCCTGTTTAAATCAGTCTTTAGGTCTAAGTCCGCTTTTACGGCATCCTATTGGCTTTCTGGCTTAAGTCCACTCTTACGGCAGCCAATCCAGTTTAAATCAGTCTTTAGGTCTAAGTCCGCTTTTACGGCATCCTATTAGCTTTCTGGCTTAAGTCCACTCTTACGGCAGCCAATCCAGTTTAAATCAGTCTTTAGGTCTAAGTCCGCTTTTATGGCATCCTATTGGCTTTCTGGCTTAAGTCCGCTCTTACGGCAGCCAATCCTGTTTAAATCAGTCTTTAGGTCTAAGTCCGCTTTTACGGCATCCTATTGGCTTTCTGGCTTAAGTCTGCTCTTACGGCAGCCAAACCTGATTAAATTCGTCTTTAGGTATAAGTCCTCCTACGGCATCCTATTGACACCTTTGGAGTTAGGAGTAAGCATCCCTAGTGACATCCTAATCTTCATCTTGAGGAGAAGTATAAGCATCCCCAGCAGCATCTTCTCTTCATTAAATCTTAAATCTTAAATCCGTCTTTAGGTATAAGTCCTCCTACGGCATCCTATTGATATCTTTGAAAGTAGGAATAAGCATCCCTAGTGGCATCCTAATTTTCATCCCGAGAAAAAGTATAAGCATCCCTAGCGGCATCTTTTCTTCATCCTATTTACACTCTTGAAGTTAGTCTTGATTTATAACAAAGATTTCAATCATATCAAAATCAATTTCCAAATTTCTATTCATACCAAACTACATTCGAATCACTAAAGCATCAATGCCGACATCAACTTCAAATCAATTCATCAACTCAAATATTTCTAAACTTTTATCCTAATTTTCTATCAAACCTCAAAATTCCTTCAATTCATATATTCAGATCTTCAACTTCAACTCTGGAACTAGTTGATCATTTCGGTCAACGCCAATACGCACGATAAACTTTGGCAAGTTTATCATGCCTATTGGGGGTCCATTTGTTGACCTCATTATTTGAGGTCAATTTCCCCGGACTCAATTCTAGCACCTAGGTCTTCGTAGCCTGGAAAAGACGTCACCCACAGAATTTCCCTTAGGTGGACACCTAATGACGTAGCATTGACTCAACCCAAATCAAATCAAAGCCAATCGAAATTAATAAAGATATAAAGAATAAATTCATGAAATTCAATAATAATCGAACCTAATTTTGATTAAATCAACATTAATCGGAACTCTTTAAGATAAATCTACCCAATATGAGGCTAAATAGACTCAAACCAAATTCAATTTTGAACGTAGGTAGCTTTGATTTACCCAAATCGACTCGATTTGATAACTCGACCTAATTCAAAATCAATATAAATTAAACTTGATATTAAATAGATTTAATTTAATCAAATCAATTATAATCATAATTAAAATAATTAAATAAAATTATTTTAAATCAATCCCTCGTTAAAGATTGGATCAATCTTAACCGCTGATTTTTGAATTAAGAAATGATTTCAAATTTAATCAGCCGACTCAAACCCAACCACCTAAAATCCACGATCAACCTATCTCCCTCTGGTTCGTTCTCTCTGCAGTTTCGAAGCTCCTCACGTCTCCCTCTCTCTCAGAAATTCACAAAGCAAACTGCCCCCTTCTCCCTCAAATTCGTGAACTGCTTCCTCTCCCACTCATATATTCTCTAAATTTGCAATCCCGAACTCCCTCTCAATCCCATCGCTCCAGTTCACGAAACTACCCCACGACCCGATCTCCTCCAGGGCAATTCGCACAAGCCTCAATCCAATCTCCAGAGAGCAGTTCGCACAATCCCGCTCAGTCCTCCCCTGCAGTTCATGAACCACCCAGCCGTTCGCACAGCCCAAACTTCCTAAAACTGCACTCCACCCCAGCCCATCTCCTCTCTCTATTCGCATACACACTGCTCACTCTCACACAAAGCCCATCCATCTCTTTCTCCTCACGCCTCTATGCAGCCGTTTCCTCCTCTTCTCCCACCGTCCAAGCAAAAGCAAGAAGAAGATGGTCTATTCAAGGATCCGGCTACCTTCTCCCATTCGGCCAAAGAAGAAACGTGAGGGATTTTTCTTCTCAGCCCGAGCAAAGCAAAGAAAGGGGATAACTATTCGGGAAAGTTGATTCAAGAAGAGAAGATGTGCTATAGTTTTTATCATCAAAATAAAGGAAATCTGCTGCGGTATTGAGCATAAAAACAAGGTAGATTTATTATAGTTTTGGGTACCAATGCATGATGAGTTTGCTGCAATTTTTTACTATCAAAATAAGGAAGATCCGTTATAATTTTGTCATCCAAAATGAGGTGGATATATGCCGATTTCAGCAAACAAGAGGGATTAAGTTCCATTCCAAATTTTTTGTATATACATTCATTTCTTCCTACCTTTATATTCCATTTTTTTTTTATTTGTAAAATTTTGAAAACAGCAAAGTTTATTTTAAATTTCTATGATGTTTAGATTACTTCATCGCTTTCAATTTGCTTAAGAGAAGTGACATGTGTGTACTTTAAAAAGTGATTATGCAATCTTCATAGGGTGAAAAGTATATTGTTTTTAAGAATGAAATGTGAATGATTTTGAAAAAGGTGGCATGTGTAAGAATGAAAAGTAAATTGCATTGATGAGTGTACATTTTGAGAGTTGATTTGTGTGAGCTTAGAAAAGTGAAAATGAAAAATATAAGTTTTAAAAATGAAAGTGTGTGAGAGAGTGAAAATGGAAAGTTAGATTGTTAAGAGGTAAAAATATGAGATATTAGAAATATGTGTGTTGGAAAGTAGAACTTGAGGTGTATTACAAAAGATAGAAATATATGTTTGAAAATTGAGGATATATAGTTTTGAGATATGAGAGTGTTTATGTTAGAAAATATTTGATTTGGGTGAATAGTGAGGTGTGTGGAATATTGAAGTGAATTGTATGTAGATGTTGAAGAGTATTAGATGGGAAAAGTGAAGAGTGCATTATGGTGTTTTGAAAGATGAAGAATGGTTTTGAAGATAATGTACAAAATTTTAGGAAATAAAATATTCATGTGAAGAGCAAAGTGTTTAGGTGTGAAAGAAGTAACTTGTGTATTTTAGAAGGGGTGACGTAGTTACTTATGTGTGTTTTGAGAGGTAAGATATTTTGGAAAGTGTATACTTTAAAATGTATCGATTTTTAAAGATTAAGATTTGAAAAAGTTGAAAAGTGGATTTTATGGGTATTTTGAAAAGTTGAGCTCAAGCATACTTCCAAAAGAACAAGTTCTAAAAGGACATTCAACCAAGCCAGTATTTAAGCCCAAAGAAAGGTACGTCTTTTATTTTCAGTAAATTTCAATTATTATATTATTATTTATTAAAAGTGCTTCTAATCCCTGTTTTTCCTGTTTTATTTGCATAAACTGCGAGGAATGGTACCGGTCGAGGGAACAAAAGGACAAGGAGCTAAAGGTGTCAGTCGCCTCTATCCAACCGGGTAGAGGTGCTACGGGCGGAACCACCGGGTCGTAGCCCCCGGTGACTGTAAGTATTTCTAAACTTGGAAAACCTTTAGGGCCCCTTGATGTGGTGTGCGTGAACCCTTCCTTTAGGTCCCTATAGTAACTTCAATTTTATTAAGTTTACTTTTGTTTGCTCTTAGATCCCTAAACCCCTTTTACATATACGCAAAGTTCTAAGGGTTAGTAATAACAAATATTTTTTATCCCATATAACAGTAGTGACACTTAAGGATAAAAATTAAGGACTGGGTCTTAGAAAATCTAGACTTAGGAAGCATGCACACTTTAGGATAGAAACTTATAACATAGAAAATTTAGTGACATCTCACTTTAGAATTAATAAATATCTTTAAATTAGAATTCAATCAATTAGAAAACTTTAGCCAATAATTGACTTAGGACATTTCAAAACCTCACAACCTACTACACACACTTAGATTTGTTTGTTAGGATAACCGACTCTAGTTTTAGGTTAGGCCGGTGTTTATTTCTTTATTGTACTGTGACGGGCTTTTTCTTGAGTTTTATTGCATGCTGGTTGTAAAATGTTGGTGGGTTTGTTTATTTATTTTTACTGCACTCTGTGTTGGTTTGATTGACGATTAGATTACCCATAGGCTAGGAGCGATCTGATTGTTAACAGAATTTTCTGCAGGTGGCCATACTCGTGCAGGGCTGTAAAGGGGGCTAACTAATTAATAATTATATATATGTGCTACAGGTGCTTCAGCTGCTTAGCCCCCAAATAAGAAAAAGAGTGTGGCCAAGTATGGCTGAGTGATTTAATTTAAATGCTTATATATAACTGCTTGGGATGATTTTTGCTTAGGATAACCCTGCAGGTGGTCTAGATTTTCTTTTTCTTTCTGTGATGTAAATGTGAATGTAAATGTAATATATTAAAAGTCAAGATATGTGAAAGTGATTTTAAAAGTGGGATATCACATCTAATTTGGAATCCAAAGAAAAGAGAATATACCTTAAAGGATCATTCTCTTTTATTTGGAAAGCCAAATTAGGATGATTTTAATATCCAAATAGAAAAGAAAATACCCCTCATAGGGATGAGTTTCTTTTCATTTGGATATCCAGACCCGACAGATTCAAGAAATTCGTAGAAGAAGAAAAGACAGAATGAGAAGATTAAAGAAAGAAGATGAAGAAATGAAGATTCAAGGAACAGTATATCCCATTTCAAAAATCACTTGCGTTTTTCTTAGGATTAGAATCCGGGTTTGTTGTCAGTGGTGCCCGGCCACTTTACTTTTCTGTAAATTCTGGGTGTAATATGGACATTGGACATTGGACATTATATTTGGATTATTAAAATTTGTTTGTTTACATTGTTTGTGCAGTAGAATTTTTTAGGACTCTTGCATGCCGTATTTTGTTTTAGCCTGTATTCGAATCGGAGAGATTTTTTTTTGTAAGGGTACGCTTAAAATTCTTCTAATTGTAATTTTAAATAAAATTTTTAGGCTTACATAGTAACTCTAATGATCTAAGAAGTAAGCTCGGGACCGCCGAGAGTCAGCATAAGCATATTAATACTTTCTCTTCCTTGTTAGGCACCTCCCTGCCTGCGGATTCTGGCAGACCACTTGACCTATGAGGGTGCAGTTCTGTCAAGGGGAAGTTGTGCAATCTCTAGGAAAAAACCTATTTTCTAAGCCTAATTTTTAAACTGCTTCATATTCATTTTATGCATTCGAGTCAATTAGCATGCATTGCATTAGATACAAATTAAAAAGAGTCTAAAATATTAATTGCATTATTAGACATTTTTCACCATACATAAGTTGAGGGACCAATTAGGATCTATCTTAGATGTCGGTTCCCAATTCCTTAAAACTTAAATAACATCCCTACCCATCTTTCATAAGAGACTGGATACATGGTTTTAAAGCGCCTAGGTAGTTAGCTGGCTCCCCAATCCAGGCCGGGGTAAGTCCAAATTTACACTTCATTAGTTAGGTTCGGGTCACTATTTTATAGTACCCAAATTAGATTTAGGTTCTGAGGCAGATTCTTTTTAGATCTTAAGTCCTCACCCTCCGGGAATATAATCCCAAATTTCTAATAAAATGTCAACTTGAACATAAAATTTTCTCTTAAAATGTAAAGCCCAACATAGGATAGGATGAGGTTGTCTCTGAGCTTCTCAGAATCCGACACCTCCTACTTTTCTTCCTTTGACCCGCTAATAAATGTTCAACATTGAGCTTTCTCCTTGAAAAATTCCTATTTCTGTTTCCTTGTCTTTTACTTTGTACTCATAAGGGTATGAAATCACTGCTTTAATCGAGAGTTTTCTTAGGAGTATCCCTCCTAGGATGTAATTAACTATAGGGGCTTGCTCCTATAGGGATTTGAGAACCCAAGACTAAAATAAACCTTGTTTTATTTATATAAAACAAGGGAAGAATCTTTGGGAATGCAGATATCTTTAAAAAAAAAAAAAACTTTATTTCTAATCTTAAATATGCTCGTAGTATGTTATTATTATCTTTTCAGGCAATATAATTTATTACTTGATATATTTAATTTTAGAAATGATGAATTTTATAAAACTCATTCTTGCTTTTGGATGTTCTTGAAGAATTTTATGTTCGTCTTTCAAGATGATATAATATTCTTCTTTCTATATCTAAATAAAAGAATGAATAAATTTTTCAAAAAGCTTATTTCTATTTTTAAACATATTCTTAAGAATTTCATGTTTATTTTTCAAAATAATATGATATTCTTTAAATTGTGTTTGATTATAGAAATATCAATTTTCAAAACCCTATTTTGATATTAAATCCATTATAGAATATTGTGTCGGTCACTCGAGACTGTACTTTATTCTCAATGTAGTATTCAATTTCAAAATAGGAGAAAATCAAAATCTGCGTGGTGTGACATAAATTTTCCCACCAGATGTCTAGATGATGAAAAAGTAACTTGATAGTCTAGGACAATCTCACGATCGTATCGGTTGATTAGTACAAAAAGGCACATATCGTCCAGAATATTGCCCTGGATGGATGTCTGGACAAGTCTAGGCCGATCTCACAATTGTCTGGGATGATTAGTACAAAACATTACATATTGTTCAGAACATCAACTTGGATGGAGCCTGGCCAATTTTGGATCATCCAAGAAAAATTAAGGTTTGTTAATTGATCATCCCAGATGATCCTATTATTTTCCAAGATGATATCATCAAGCAATCAAACCTTAATTATTTTCCTTAATTAATAAACTAATTTATGCATAATTATAATGCATCATCCAAATCTATGTCCAAAAACAAAACATGCCTAAAAGGTTGTGGTGGATGATTTTTTCTCATTTGATCCTTTCATCCCGGACGATGATAATATCATCCAGGATGATTTTCTTAATTATGGCTTCCTTAACTAGGATGCCCTAATTAGGGTTTCTATTTTTAATAGATCATCCAAGATGATTTGGGATCATCACAAATGATATGATCGAAATAGAAAACTCTAAAATGGTCACAAATTTTCTCTCAAGTGTGTATGTGTAAGACTACTTAACATTAGGACCCACATTATTACAATGGACTCAATAAAAGGTAAAACACACTTAACATACATTATAAGCTAACTTAGTTCTAATGTACCCAATCTTGAGTTGGTTTGATTCATAATTTGATCTTATGAACCTGAAATGTTAGTAGGTAAGGCAGTCATAAAAAAAGAGAAATATTTGCTATCATCAAAATTATATTCCCTAAAATTAGATTCATAATAAATACTAGAGTGTTCTAAGAACCAAATGAGTTTTTAAGAAAAAAATAAATGACTCTAGTATAATAGTCAGAAATAAGGCTAGATTAGTATCATGGGATATAATTAGATGAAGGGATTGACTTTAAAGAGACTTTTTCCCCAGTAACTTGATTACAAGCCATTAGAGTGCTCTTAGGCTTTAATTGCTTTAAAAGATTTAAGTTATATTAAATGGATGTTAAAAGTTCCTTCCTAAATGGGGTAATCAAAGAGGATGTATATGTTGAGCAACCTCTATATTTTGAGAACTTTAAATTCTCTATTAATTTATTCAAACTAAAGAAGGTTTTATATGGGTTGAAGCATGCACCTAGAGCCTGGTATGAAATTCTAAGCACATTCCTTAGATAGAGTTCTGTTAAGGGTAGTGTAGAAACCACCCTATTCCTAAAGAAAGAAGGATAAGACTTACTCATAGTTCAAATCTATGTTGATCATGTGCTATTTGAATCTATAATTAAAAATCTTTGTGATAAATTCTCAAAAAATTATGTGTGAGGAGTTTGAGATAAGCATGACGAGAGAGCTA
The DNA here is from genome assembly GCA_019514585.1 of Dendrobium officinale. NCBI lineage: Eukaryota > Viridiplantae > Streptophyta > Magnoliopsida > Asparagales > Orchidaceae > Dendrobium > Dendrobium officinale. The sequence continues at coordinate 9,513,357 of CM033698.1, read as the reverse complement.
AACTATTTTCTTGGATTAAGTGTGAAGCATAAGGATGATTGAACTTTTCTTAGTGAATCAAAATACAACAAGGATATCCATAAATTATATTAAATGGATAAAGCTAAGGCAATAAGCACTACCATGAGCTCTACTAATATGTTAGATAAGGACCTAAATGAAAAATCAGTTGATCAGAAGAAGTATAAAGGGATAATTGGATAACTCCTTTACTTGATTGCCAGTAGACCTGATATAAAGTTTAGGGTATATCTTTGTGCTAGATTTTAGGCTGATCTTAAAGAATCCCACATGGGTGCTATTAAAAAATCTTAAATATCTTTTAGGAACCCAAAACTTAAGAATACAATATCCTAGATATAATACTTCTTTTGATATCATAAGATATTTTGATTTAGACATTGTAGATTATAGGGTTGATAAGAAAATCACCTCCAGAACATGCCAATTCATAAGATAATATTTAACATCCTTATCCGATAGAAAAAAAAAACTTTGAAGCCCTATCGACCACTTAAGTAGAATATATACCTACAGGGAGTTATGTTACACAAGTAATATGGCTTAAACAATAAATCTTAGGTCTTAGACTACTTGTAAGAACCATTCCAAACATGAGTGATAGTAGTAGTGCCATTTGCATATAAAAAAAAAAAAAACCAATATAACATTCAAGGACCAAACACGTGGACATTAGGCACCATTTCTTTATAGACCATGTGACAAAGGGGATATAGAGTTATATCAATTAGTTATTGAAAATAAATTGGAATATATATATTTATAAAACCCCTAGCTTTCAAAACCTTTAGCACCTTAAGGATAAGACTAGGTGCTATAGATATTCATGCTTGAATCATGATAATTTAAAAATAGGAAAATAAATGGTTTTTTTTTCTTTAAATTTGTTCCATGATTGTTCATATTATTGCATTTTTTTTAATGGAGGATAATTTAAAAATAAGGAAAATAAATATTTCTTTTTTGTACTTTCCTTTAAACTTATTTTATGTTTGTTTGCATTATTTCTTTTATTTTTATGATTTATTTTATGTTCTTTTTATGAAGCTTTCCTCATCATCACACACCACTTTATGAATTTTTTCATATTGTATTGTAAGATTCCACATCCTACTATATGATAATCACAAAAATAAAACATAAAATCACTAATTATATCACATACAAAGTTTAATATTTATCAATTATTGGTGATCGTACTATACAAACACCTACTTCATACTTTACGATACTTGTGGCAATGAACGTTGGATGAATTGAATTCAAAAAATATAATATTTAATATTGTATCATACTATACAAACATTTATTCATACAAATGATCTAAATAGTAAATAACCACCCAAGCTAATGCATTAGAATGAATGCCTTGTCTCTAATAGTTTACTATGATTATGATCATACTGGATGATAAAACCACCTTTTTTAACTTACCAGACTAGATAATATTGAATGCACTCAATCATACTATATAATTTCTCTATCATTATGTATGATATAGCCATTTTATTTAAATAGAGAAAATTCAAAGCTATTCTTCACTCAATCCATTTCACGCTTGTTACCTCCTCCCTAAAGATCTTTTTTCTTTAGAATGGCTAGAGGAAAGTTCTCACGAGCTCTAGTCAATTGTTCTTCTCGATGACCCGTAGATCCTTGGTTTATCGAAGTCGTTAATGAAGAGGCTAACTATTGATACAAAATTGTCAAAATCTTACCTACCAAGATTGTAAACTAGAGAGTTTTAAACTTCCAGGTACTCTATGTCTTCGCTCGCACCACCCTTTAGTTCATTCTCACACTTGCTTACAAGTTTAATTCTGAACCTCTTTTAAAATATTTGCTAGTCTCTAAATTAACAACGTGGGTACTATCCTCCAATCGTACTTAATAGGAGGTTTGTCAAAATTATCTACCAAGATTTTCATGAATTCTTCCATCTTTTTACAAATGGAAAAAAATTCACCTTGTAGCATCAAATACTTACAATGATTAGACCCTTGCAAATAATGCCCATAGGGAATAAAATATTAGATATCACATCCCCCATGTTAATACCTTAAGGCAATATGCTAGAATCATCTAGCATATCCTTCACAATTAAATAATTTCAAAAGTTGAGGATGGAATTAACATCACACCTTTATTATCCATGACTACTTACTTCATAATTGCTAAGATAGATTTCAAAGAAGTTGATTTAATCATTTGATATCTTGAGAATCTAACTTCCATTTGAGATCCTTGACATAAAAGAAAGACAAACCTTTCCTTAGGGCACATAATTACTTTTACACTTGAATCCAAATACAACTTCCAATTCCTTGCACTGTCAGATCACCTTATAATTTTCCATTCCAATATCTCCTTTCACGTCCTTCATAGCACTTTCCACTGCAAATTCACTATGTAAACACTAATCCAAAGGTAGCAAAGGGAGGTCCATCACAAACATCAGTTCCAATACCGACACCTATCCCCTAACATTCTTAGAATGATATGCTGGTTCAAATGTTTGACTGGCAAGAGGCTCATTTTGACACCTATGTAAAAGAACATCAATAATAGTATGATAATTATATGGCTTTCTTTAATAACTATGTAACATAGTAGCACTAACAACACGATAATTACGTGGCTAGGCATGCAGGGCAGTTTGCCTCTATTCAATGATTCTTCCAACCACAACCACCATCACAACATTTACCTGATCTGGATCCTTCATGCTTTTAGTTTGCTCTATATTTTTTCCTTGTGTCTGTATTATTTTTATTTTTGTGCTTTGTGATGTATGTGTTTCTCTTTGGTGTCTTTGTTTAGTAATTTCCTCCTTTTTGCGATGTCAAAAGGGGGAGTAATTTATAGTTGGTAGGATGTACTCTATATTGGAATGATTAATTCATTATTTTATTTTTTCATTTCATATTATTGTTCTTTAGTTATGAAGTGTTTTATTAAAAAAAAAAAAATCCTCCCTATTTTTGAAAGATTCACCTAGTAAGGGGTAGTTTAGGAAATAGCATTGTTCTTTTTGAGATATTTAACAACAATGTTTGCCATCTTAAAAAATAGGAGATTGTTGCTAATCTAGACCTAAGTCAGATCATTTTGTTGATAATAAACATTATTAGATTACATACTATGATATCTTCTATTAACTGCTATTATTACATATCTAATTTTTCCTATGCACTAACATTTCACGTCCATCGTACACTTGCAAGTTTTATCAGCTAAAGATTTAGTAGACTATGATTAATTATGTCATAAAATGTATGTATTATTAATTCCTATATATTTTTATTTTTCTTGAGTCAAATCATGTATTTAGTGGATACTAAACTTGATAAACATGCACACACACACACACACTCAAGGGAGTGAATTAGTGGCAATTTCAGAAGTTATGTTTAATAACTAATCATATTATACAATCCATATCATAATATACGATCAACTAATCAAAAAATGATTAAAACTACTATATTTGATAATTAATGCAAGATGAACTAATCATCCTATATGATGAAGATTATACATGAAGATATGTTGAAATAAAGATCCTTGCTGCCAATCACAATTTAGGTAATATCAAAATTAAAATTTTCTATACTTTGTATTATAAGATAAGTATCATAATGTATAATGTAATTAAATCTTTCCTAAGATTAGGGAAATTTTTTTGATTAATTGCTCCAATCAAATCATAGAGGATGATTTGACCAAATCTAACATATAACCTGATTCCTACATGGGATGATAATTTATTGTCACCTATCATATGAGATAATTCAAGTCATTTGAACTAATCATATTAGAAGATAATCTAAATCATCTTGGACGATCAGATCAATTCTTTGAACTTATCATACAACATCTAGCTCTTCATATAGTACTAATAAGAGTACTTTATACTAATCGTACTAGTCGATCCAACATCATACTATATAATCATAGTCACCAAAATTAAATTTAGATCTTTTTTTTTGAGCCATTGAATTTAATCTTTCTCAAGTGACTTATTTCAAGTCTTTAACTATTGAGGGTTCTTGAGAGGGACCTATGAGAAGAAGATTTAGGATAGTGTTGGGAAGAAGGGGGAGTGATTCTTTGTGAGGGACAAGTAGTGGGAGGCGATCACATGGTTTCCCCAAGCAATTGTCTTGCCTTATTCCTCCAAGTGTGTGTATAGGTTTCTTGGGTGGCTCTGGGAAGAAATTCATTAGTCCAAGGATGTGATTTTCTACCATCACCAAGAGGGTGTTAAAGGAGTCTAAGGTTCTATACCTTCTCTAAGAGGGAGGAAAAAGCCTGCTGCCATCACCAAGAGGGTGACAAAGCATCCGACTCTCTAGTGCATCAGGTTTAGTGGAATTGATTTATGTAAGGGCCTCTCTACCTTATTGTTGGAGCAAAAGAAGGTACATTAAAGTGATAGTGCAATACTAAGAGAGGATAACTCTGGGGAGTAAACGTAGGTCATTTTTTTAACTAAACCACTATAAATCTCTAGTTTGTTTATTCTAACTTTTATTCCTTTATTATTACTCTTTAACATTTTAATTATGTTATAACTGCTTGGTGAAAATTATACTCAATGCTTAATTATATTAATTGGAGTATCATCATCATTGCTTAGATTTTTTGGTAAATTCATTCGCTTTCACACTAAGTGATAATTGCTACTTGTTTTTCAAATATTGAAAAATTCAAAAATTTTATCTTTATTTTTAAATTAAGCAATTAAATCTTAAATTCACCAATTCAACGCCCTCTTGTTGTGCCTAAGGATAAGTTCACTTAGGCTTAACATCCTTATCAAACTTTCAAAAGATATCATATATGCATCATAAATACTGAGAAGAAAATGGTCTTCTTTAAATGAGCCAACACATTATAATTAATATCCAACTACGGGCCTTTCCCCTTCTCTTTATTCTATACTTAAGAAGGAGGGTAGGATCATCCTGTTGGGTAAAAATATTATAATCTATTTGTTTATTATTTTTAGTCATACTACGATGAAGGATCTTCCCTAAATATAATTGGATCTCCTGCACTGAGTCAAACCCAATAGAAGTCTCATTTGGTTCAAGTACCCTAGCTTGTATTGGTTCTAAAGGAAGTGATTGGGACGCATCTTCATACTCATTTCCAAAGTCTATGTAACAACCACTCTTATGAAAGGTAAGAATACGCTCTTCTTCACAATTAAATGTGTGCTCATGTGAAGGGCTATCATTATGACCAGAGATATATAAACCATGAAAAGCAAAAGTGCTTGAAAGAATAAAACTAGAAGGAATTAAAGACCAAATGTAGTCAGAATCATGCTCTTCTATTAATTTATCATCAATAGGAGATGGAATGAAATCCTTCAACATAAGTGCTATAAGAGACCCATATTACCTTCTAAAGTTACTAAAAATTTCTCTCTCACACATTTTCTTAGTGTTTGAAAGTAAAGAAATATGCTCATTAGGCACTAGAATGGAAAAAGGAGAAGAAATAGGTATAACAACAAAATTAACAACAACTGACTAGGCCTACATAGGCCTCTTCTCAACTCCCTCTAAACTCAGTACTACCTATCTGATCAGACCCCTTGTCTTACAAGAGAGTGCAAGTTGCCACTTCCTCTCATAACTAAGAGGTGCTCTATTATCATTTCTATGACCATCACATTCTCATGAAATTTTAACCACCTGAATAGTTTGAGTTATCATGCCTTGAGGCTATACCATATTACTATCCCGTAGGTGAATGTCTCCATTAGACATGAAACTTTCTACCTTTGCCTTTAGTATATAAAAATCCTCAATAACATGCTCAATATGATGGTGGATGCTCTATTTGCTCCCCTTCTTCTTCTTTATTATTAAAGAAAAATGTTTGAATATTTTTTTTAAACAAGAAATTTAAATATTTTTCTCACACTTTCCCTCTTAAAGGGATATTCCTTACTAATTTTCTTCTATAAAACTATCGACTTTTTGGAGTCCTATAGGAGGGTCTAAGTTGTTGTTGGATCTATGGTTGTGGCTGTGTATATGGCTATTCATGTGGTCATGGAGGTAGTCGCTATGGTGCTAAACTAACTATGGGACTCTTGCATCAATCTTGAGACTTAAATGTATTATGAACTTCCACCTTTTTGGAAGATTGTGCTCCAAAAAACTCTTATTTTTGTGGTTTGTATGGTGGTCGACTCTTAATCTTAAAAGGGACTGCTAAGGGTACGTTATCCTGCAAACTCATCACATTAGTCAATAATTTTTAAAAGGTGTTAATATTTAAACCCTTTAGGTATGGGGTGATAGGACCATCAATAATCTTCAGCAAGATCTCAACTACATGATACTCTTAAAATTGAGCCTCACACTGAAGGTTAAGGTTCCTCCACCAAATAATATAGTTAGGCAAGGATTCATGAGGGTGATGATTTCCCACTTCCATCTCACTAAATATAACTCAATACTAAGAACATATATATATTTGGATAGATATTTTCTCAAGATCTGAAAAAATATGCACTGAATTATTGTGGAGATTAACATACCACTAAAATGCCACTTCAATCGAGTTACTAACAAATAACCTGATTATAAGTGCATCATTGCCTCCAATATTAGAACATATGGTTCGATACTAGTCCAAGTGTTGCATGGGGTTCCAACCCATCAAATAATCAAAATTAAGAAGGGATAAAATCAACGAGACATAGCTCTCGCTCATACTTTATCGGGTAAGGACAACTTCTACTAACGGAATATAGACTTTCTAGAGGAGATGGTATGTTTAACCCTCCATGTGATCATGTCCTAAATCTCTATAGGAGATAACTATACTGATTGATCCTATATCAAAATACTAAAGGGTATTGTTTGGGGTGCCATTAGAATTGCCCTATGGATCCTTTCCACACTCACAGGCTCTATCACTAAAATATATGGCTCTGTCAGCTCATCTTTATATATCATAGGAGTGACTTTATCTATGACTTAGGGTGTAGAACCCAATATTGTTAATAAGATAATTTGGTAGCATCTATGTCTATAGATTAGGGAGGAACTCCTTATGTGGAAGTGGAAGGTACATTGACTATCCCATGCTCATCCATACCATCATCTGAATCTCTTTATTTGACTGACATGCCTCACCTCATATAATACAAATACGGTGGATATGGATATCATTATCTGACACTCCTCCTAGAAAGACATCCCCTGAGTAGGTCTAATAAAGGTGTCAATATATAGACCCATAAGAGAAGAGATCCTATAGGGACCAAGAGTTGGAATAAACTCCAATAGAGTTGGAGAACTATCTAAGTGAATAACATCATAATCATACACTAAAGCATTACAATTTATCAAAACTTCCATAAACTCTAACAAAGGGGCTGTATCTAACTCTTAAAATGTTGGAACTCCTCGTGCTATCTTACCAGGCTAGTCTATTTACCTACGTCTCCATACCCATTGTCTAGAATGGGACCTAGTAGGAACCTCCATCCATGGAGGGGAAATAATAATAATGAAATTGAGTTGAGGCCAGGCTAGCTCTGGTTGTGGGTGTCATCCATGGTGAAGCAAATATATATCAGTGTTTTGCATTAGGTATTACTATAGTAACTACATTAGCATGCATTAATAATACATACATAGATGATGGCATATTTAAGATAGATTCTTTTAGTGATTTATGAATAATTTTTGCACCAATATTTCATCTATTTATTAAATTTTATACAAATTATTAGTTTTTAGATTCATTATAAAGTCTCTCAACTTTTTATTATTGATTATTTTTTATTTTTATTAATAATAATTGGTAATTAACTATATTAATTGCTATATATTATATTAGATTTAACATATCATATTGATTCTTTAGGCCTTGAATTGAGAGCTTTAATGAGTTTTAGATTACTAGTAGGCCATTGAGCTCATTATATGTATTTTTTAAGATTTCATGTCAGGTGATGGGTCATGACTAGTTGGAGTGAGACTGTCAGATATCCTTAAGTTTTCTTTAAATTTTGATCCTTTATTTTCTTATATTATTTTTATAGTGATCTCCTAGCTAGTGTAAATGATATTTTGGGTAAATAAATAGTAAAATATCTTGATGTATATGATTTTAGTTTCATTCATTGATTATTATTTATATTGATGATTTATAGAAGCTCAAATATATTTTTAAATTGATAAAAATAAAATTATTCCAAATTTGATTCAAGGGCATTACAAATTGATATCATAGCGGTAGTTGAAAGAATTAGATTGTAACAAGAGTAATAAGAATTGATTTATTAGTGGGGTAGAAGTTGGGAAATATAGATTTGTCATTTCTGTATTTTTTTTATTGAGTTTTGATTCATAATTTATTTTAAGTTTTAATTTAGATTTTTTTAGTATTGATTTTATGCTCAAATCCTTTAGGGAATTATCGATGATGATATTTTCTAAAGTGGGTAGATTATAATAATCCTTTTTTAATAAATTTTTAAATAAAAAATAAAAATTTCAACATTGTGACTTGTCGAAGAAAATAGAGGAAAGCAGAGAAGGTTATTCAGGGCTTTTTCATCTATCAATTTATCTAAATTTTTTTATTTATTTATTTTAAGTAATTAAAATCTCATTTTAGTTTTTAATTATATTGATTATTATATAGATTTTTTTCTACTAAATAGAATTGATTATATCCTACTATATTTTGATTTTGTCATTTGCATAAGCAAGAAAGGGTGGCTGTTAACACTATAAAATGGGTTAACAGTTAAAATATATTACCCTGTGTAGGAGGGTTGGCCAACAGGCTTTCCTTTAAAGATGGTTTAAGGTGTTATTATGATTGTAGACTATAACAGATGATAAATTATGCCAATGGGAAGAGAGTGATGACTCTTTATTGATTTAATGAAACCACTTGTAATGATAATTGATTAATAAGGTAAGTGATAATTGATGATCGATGATAACTAGGAATTAGTTAGGGTGAAAGATGTTGAAAATACCACACTAAAGCTGGATCTCCTACCTTGTAAAATTATACATTGATGCATGCATAATTTTTACACCGTTGTTTTACCAATTTATTAAATTTTATACAAATTATTGATTTTAGATTCATTGTAATGGTATTTACTAATACATTAATATCATTGATAATATTGAAAGCACTGATAATACATAAATAGTTGATGTAAATGAATAGATAAGATAGATTCTTTGTTTTATTATTAAATAATTTTTGCACCATTATTTTATTGATTTATTAAATTTTAAACTAATTATTGAATTTTAGATTCATTATAATGATTATCTACATTTATTATTGATTATTTTTAGTTTAATTAATAATTTTTGGTTATTAACTATATTGAATGTTATTGATTATATTAGACTAACCATATTATATTAATTCTTTAGTCCTTGCATAGAAAGCTTTAGTGAGTTTTGAATTATTGTCGAACTTTTGAGTTCATTATGTGGGTTTTTAATGATTTTAGGTCAAGGAAGGGGTCGAGATAAGTTGGAGTGAGATTTTTATATAACCTCATATTTTTCTTAAATTTTGGTTTTATATCTTCGTTTATTCTTTTGTAGACTAATCTCTTGGATAGTGTAAATGGTATTTTGGGAAAATAAATAGTAAAATATCTTTATATATATAATTTTAGTTTCTTTCACTTGATGTTATTTATATTGATGATTTATTAATGCTCTGTTATATTTTAAAAAAAGATGAATAGATAATTTTTCCAATTTTCATTATGGGGAATTACAAATTAGTATTAGAACGATTATTGGAAGAATTGAATTATAACCAAAGTTATAACTTAATTTTAGTGTTATATTTGAATTTTAAAGCTATTGTGCTCGGATTTCCCTTGCAATTTTTATTTATATAAGCATTTCTCCCAAAGTCAGAGGTGGAGGAAGATACTATATTAGAACTAACATAATGAATGATGGGGGTAACAAAAGCTACTAAAGGTGTAAATTTTGGTATCTACTCAATAATCTTAGGTTGAGAGAGTCAGGCAAAAATAGATACCCAACAAGTAGAAGTAGGGGAAGGGAGCTTAGCTTTGGCACCCTCTTCCTTAAGGAGAAACGAGGGGAGACCCAAATGTGAGTAGCCTCTACCAGAGCAATGGTTAAAGGAACTATAAGTTATCGATGTTGAGGGGATGAAGCTATCTGAACTACTGGAAATACAAGCACAGGTCACCTGACTACTAACACTATAGGAGTAGGTTGCCTAACTACTGAACATGAAAGCTCTGCATATAGTGTCTAGGTACTTGCTACTTAGCCATGGAATGCACTAGCTATACACAAACAAGAATATAATGAGCAGGGGCCTGAGTTGGATGACGGAGAACTAGATGGTTTACGGATGTATGGTTGTGTGGCCTCTCCTTTATGGGGGAAAAAGCCTGTAGCCTTTAAGGGGGTTGACTTGCTAAAAATAAAATAGACCAAGTCAATAAAAGATCCAAAAGTGATGTTCCCCTTAGGGTGCCTGGACATCAAGGAATTTAGAATGGCCACCTGAAAGCTCAAACAAAAGGAAAGGGTGATGGAAGGACCTGAGTACTGTTGACCTCATTTTTGTATGAGGTTACTGGGACCCACCTGGGTCTTCCTTTGGTGTCATAATGATTGAGGGATGTCGACCAACCAAACATGTAGGTCCCATTTAGGACCCAATCCAATCCCATTCAAATCCAAACTACATCGTCCAAGTTCAAGCTTTACTCCAATCCCAATCAACCCCTAATCAACCTTCAATCACATTCCCAACCCATCCAATTATCAATAATAATCCCTTTGATTATTAATGAAATGAATAAGTCACTTCCAACCATCCAAATCTAAAATCCAATCCAATTCCAAAATTTCAAACCAAATCTAAGGGCTAAGGACTAATGTCTTGAAACCCTTTCCAAGAAAATTTTCAAATCCTATGGAACCCAGACTAATGACCTCTGATTTAGGGTCTATAAATTTCATATTGTTTAGGCATTTCACTAAGGTCAGCCATCTAAATTTGAGCTCAATCCAACTTTCCTAGCCCCTGAAACTAAATATTTTCCAAAAGGCTACAAAACCTTCAATTATTTACATCCTATGCCACTAGACTTGCCATCCAATGGATCTTCTTTACAAACCTTCCAATCATATCTATGACCTCCATTAGGAACTACTGATCAATAGTATACACTTTATTAATTAAATTTGACAGAGAATTGACCGAGGGTTAAAATGATGAAAATACCCTTTAAAGGGGTTTTTGGTCTTTTCCCCAAATTTGAATATGACCTAACCATATCAAACTCCAAAATTCATTCCAATGAATTCTAAATGAATTTAGAAACAGATTGAACTCAAACCCACTCTTTAGTTTGACTTGGTTGACCAAGTCGACGATGATTAACTAAAATGCCCTTTAAGGGTCGACAAAATGGTCAAATTGACCAAAAACGATTAATCTAGTTCATGGAACCACTCCCTACAAATCCCTTTAAACATTTAAAAAATGTTAAGCTTAAATCCAGCCCTTGGGTCAACCTTGTTGACCTAATAGTTCCTTTAGGGTTTAAATGGGTTATTTTAACCCATTTGATCAAATCATACCTTTCAAATTTCCAAATCTTTACTTATGAACGACACAATCATATTCTAAACCTTGGCCAATCAAACCCAAGTCAAGTTGATCAAGTCAATAAATTAAACTTGTTAAATCTATTTAAATCCCCTTATAAGCCCCATGCACATTATTCTAACCCCTTTTATCCTTCTCACTTTATTCAACAACACTTACACTCTCTCTAATCCACCTCATCAGTCAACCAAACCCTCTGACCAGTTAAATGTTCAACTTGAGCATGTAAACCTTCCTTTGGAATAGTTAACTCCCCCCTCCAAACTCTAATTACATCATTTCAAAACTTTAAACCTTCTCAACCAATAGCTCCTATTTTACCCCTTACCACCACACCAGGTCTTTGACCTTTGACTGGTCAAAGAAGTCAATCCAAGCTCAAACTATTCTAAATGCTCAAATCCCTAATTCTATCTCATCAGCTTCTATCCTAGCAATTGTAGGTATGCCATCGATGAGATTTCTCAAAAACTCTAGCCCTAGGTTATACACTTATAGTTAAATAAACTTGCATATAGTGTGTTTTAGACAAAACTTTTGATCCCCCATCATTTCTGTTCTTTTCTTTAACCTGAGTTTAAAATTTCATAGCTTTTAGTTGATTTGATCTAGAGAACAAGCTAGATAAGTATTTCTAGGGTTAAATAACATGTGTATGAGATGTATGTTTTCTAGGTCATTGATATTACGATGAACAGGACCAGATCGAGCCATTCTTAATTTTTTTAAATGTAGATATGATCCCACGACAATCCTTCATCTGACTTAATCTCTAAGTCCTTAGTTCCACCCCACAGAGATGGAAATTCTAATCTCCCTTAACCGTTATCAAACCACAGGATTTGATATCCAACGTCGGATGGAACCCGCACGAATCCAATGACCATTAGGTTCAGCTGACATGTGGTTCTCCATGAGGACGCCATGCAGCACCTTCTCACCGTGCGTTTTCATTTGGCACACCCAGGAATGACATGCAACCCACAACCACGTACATTTTTAAAATATTACTTTTATTAGTTTTAATTAATTTTTAAACCTAGATTACTTCAAATAAATGTTAAAAACTATTTTTAATAAAAAGAAAATTAAATATTATATATCAAAATTTCTAGAATTTTAAGGCCTTTAATTTAAATTAAAATTATTTCAAAACATATTATATATTTTAAATAATTTAAAAATATTTAATTAAATATCAACTTAAATATTTTCAAAAACTCAAATTTTATTTTAAATATTTTTAAAAAAACATATTAATATTATTTTAAAACAATATAAATTAAAATTAAATTAAATTTAAAATATTTTATATAAATACTTTAAGTAATTTGGATTATTTAATTACTTCAATATTTAATTAATCTTTTAATTAAATATTAAGCTAAGTATTTTTAAAATTAAAAGTTTTTTTTTAAATATTTTAAATAAATCAGAACTTTTATTTTGAGATAATTTAATTTAAAAATTAAAGATAATTTCAGTATTTTTTTAATATTTTAAAATAATTTCTACACTTATATATTTCATTACCATTTAATTTAAAGTAAATTTAAATACTTTTGAAATTTTAAATTAAAGTATTTTAAAAAATGATTCTAAAAATTTCATAAAACACTCAAGATTTAATTTAATTTGATTTTAAAAAATATTTTAAATTATTAATTAATTTTAATTTATTTGAAATACTTTTCATTAGCATAAACTTTAAGAATTCAATAAAAAATCAATTTGAATTAGAAAAATATATGTAATATAACTAAATTTTTTAAATTCTAATTATTTTAATTTAAATTTTTTTTCAAAATATATATATATATATATATTAATTCTAATTACGTAATTACTTAATTCATATTTAATTAAATATTTTAAAAATTAAAAAATTATTTTTAAATTATTTTAAATAATCAGAGGGATCTCTAAAAAAAGATTTTTTTTTATTTTTTATTTTTAAAAATTTAAAACTTATATTTTCCTATATAAATTTCTCTCTATATATATATATATATATATATATATATATATATATATATATATATATATATATATATATATATATATATATATATATATATATATATATATATTATATATATTAAATTTTTATTTTTAAAATTATACATATGTTAAATTTTTTAGTGTTGAGAGATCTCATGGAACTTTAAGCATAGATTGAGCAACTTGAATGGAATTAATGGGGAAATAGTGATTGATCAATAAGAATTTATTTTATTAATTGTTCATTGATTAATCCTTCAATTAATTAAATTATATCTTCTATGCTTGTGTAGGATGCACACACTCGCACTTAGCTTAGGATCTTCTAGATTTAGGAATTGATTGTGATTGTGTGTGTGCATGTATATGTGCTCAACAAGGGTTAGTGAAATTGATTTAAACCTACTTAACCTTGCAACACCTTATAGACAATAATTAAGGACACATCCCAAAAACTTAGAAAAAAATATAGAAATTAGAATAAACCTCATATTAGTTTGAAACATAAACCGTTTAAGCATAGTGACACATACAAGCCATAGAAATTTCCTCATTTATTTTTGAAATCATTAAGCCCCTTATTTAATTTATTTAAGTTAATCCTTTAATTAAGCCCTTAAAAATTCTAGAAATTCTAATAAATCAAATTTAAGTCATAAAAATACAAATAATACCTCTAACTAACCATAATTCAATACTTAATCAATGACAAAAAAAATCTCTCTAATTTAACATTAAGTTTGAGAATAATTTAATTTTAATAATAAATTATGTTTTAATAATTTAATTAATTAAAATTAATTGAAATTTTTTAAAAAAAAATTCTCAAACACTTGATATTCCCTCATTAGATCATTCCTAATCTTTTGGTGTGATTTCAAGAAGTTTGGAGTTCATTTGAATTCAAATCAATAAAAGACCTTTAATTAAACCAACTAAATAATTCAATAAACACATCAAACTTTGAAAATTCATAACTTTATGTACAAAACTTCAAATTAAGCAAACACAAATCCTAATTACTCATCAAAAGGCCTAATATGTATTAAAAATCTGAAACTTTTCAAATCAACTTTAATTTAAAAAGTCAATTTTTAGCACCTTAATTAACACATTAAACTAATTCCAATAATTCTAAAAAAATCTAATAATGAATGAAAATTCTAGAAAACATTAATTTGATTAATAAAAACATTTAACCTACATTTTAATACACAATAATCACAACAAATATGAAATTTATTGGATGGACTACTCTTGGCTATGGTGCTAAGTGTCCTAAGGAGGCCTCGTTGGCCTCGTTCCTCGAGCCTGGTAGCACAACGCTATGAATAGATTCAATGGAATGTTAAACATCAAAATTAAATTACTTTAATTTATTTAAACAAATTAAAATATTTAATTCAACTACATAAATAAGATTTTTAGGATAGATTACTCTGGGCTGTAAGGCTACGTATCCTAAGGAGGCCTGGTTCCTCGAGCCTAGTGGCACAATGCCACGAACCTGCTGATGAAAAATATAAATTAATTTAACTCTTAAAATTAGTAATTATTTAAATTAATTAATGTTAATTAACCCCTAATTCCTAACCAACTTAATCAACTCCAATAGCTACTAGGTAACCCAAACCCACGAGGTTGGCCCCGAGGAAGGTGAAATAAACTTCATGGCCTTAGTGAGCAAAAAAGGTAGAAATCATCTAACAATTAAAATACATATAAATGAAGCTTTAACATATTAATACTTAAACTCAAACATAAAGTTTTCCTTCATCCTATAAAAAACTAAAATATTACATAATCTCAACAAACAACTAATTTTAGTGTATACCCCAACCACATGACCTTTTACACAAACATTTTAGTTAATTTTTTAGGAAAATTGTATCCCATTTGAAATTCTAGTTTCACCTCCTTTGACATCACCCCTACAAAATCTCTAAACAAATTTTCTGCCATTATTTTAATTGAGAGTCTTCGATAGCATCAAATCAGACTTTTAAGATCTCTTTTTCGATTTTATGAACCTATGTTATTGAATTTGATTCAATACATGGAGTTTTAAAATTATACGGAGCCCTATCAATTTTGGTTCCAATATCTTCAATTTTTTTATTATTTCATCATTGACCTTCTATTTCCACTTGACTCATGGTTAAAAGGGTCAAGTAATCAATCTTCTAAATTTCACTCCTTATTTTGTAAGCCATCGGGTTCGGTGAGAATACAATCGGTTGTGTTTCAAAATTAGGAAGAAAACTCATCTTTAATTTCAAAACAATGTTTCCTTTTAAAATCCTTTTCAATCTCAGCCTGAAATCTACGAATTTTTATATCCTCAGGTTACCTGACGCAATGCTACGTTCGGTATAGCTTAAAGACGCGACACCTGGCAGCTGCCTTTACCCGTAACCCGATCCGACAAAGATTGGGTATATTGCACGTGCGAAATTTAAATTTGATGGCCCGAGCAGCGGACCCGAAAAATATCCCGCGGACCCGAAAATGCCGTATAATTTTCAAACAAAGAATACCGTCTTTCACTTCATTAATCATTTTGTTGCATATACTTCATCTTCTTCCACTGGTGTTTCTTCTTCTTGCGATCCTTCATCTTCTTTCAAGTTTCAAGGTCTTCATTTTTTCATCTCCTTCCAAGTTCCAAGCTCTCACTATTTGTGTTTACAATGCCTCAGGTTAGTTATTTTTTTTATAAACAATGCATCCTCTTCTTCCTTTTAAATGTTTAGGGTTAGGTTTTACCAAGTTAAACTCCAATACCTGCTCCGGCAGATTTAAAAACTAATTATCGAGCAATACTGAGCATTACTAATAGTCTATACTGCTCGGTATTGGCCAATAATGCTTGGTATAAGCTAAGGTTAAAGCTCTGACTGCTCGTTATTGCCCATTAATGGTTGCTATGAGCTTAAATTAAAACTCTGACTGCTCGGTACCAAGTTGTACCGAGCTTTATTAACACTCGGTACAACTCGGTACTGGCCATTAATGTTCCGTATAAGATTGGCCAAAAGCTCGGTTCTGCTCTGTACCGAGCAGTACCGAGCTTTACTAACAGTCGGTAAAACTCGGTACTGGTCATTAATGTTCCGTATAATCTTAGCTAAAAGCTTGGTACTGCTCAGTACCGAGCGTTACTAACACTCGGTACTTATATGTACCGAGCAGTACCTAGCTTTACTGACATGTTCATACTTTTCTGTAACGAGAAATACCGAGCATTACTAACACTCGGTACTTATCTGTACCGAGCAATACCGAGCTTTACGAACACTCGGTACTGCTCAGTATTTACCAAAATTTGTTGGTATAAGCTTAGCTATGTGCTCGGTACAGAGCAGTACCGAGCATTACTAACAGTCGTTAGTGAGGCTGTTGTACCGAGCATTCTCTAATTGTCTTTTAAACTCATTATTTATTATGCAGGGATATACTCCAAAGATTCATTTTAGATGTCAAACTTCGACTTTTAGAGAAGTTTGTAATGTACTTGTTCGAAGATTTGGAGAACCCTTTGTTGAAAGACTGAGGCTGCTGCAAATTAACCAATTCCTTAGGGTACCCCAAATGCCTCAGAATGTTCTGCTAATATACATGCTACTATCGAAGTGGGATATAAAGATTGAAAGTTTCATTATTAAAGGACAAAGTCTACAGTTCACATATGATGAAGTTGCATTACTAATAGGCATGCCGAATAGGGGTATTATTTTTGACATTGGCAGTGCCAGATCTGCTGGCAAAACTTCAAATGACATTCGCCATGACATTGAGAGGATGGATAAAACCACTCCAATGGACGATCTAGTAAAAACCTTCGTCCTTTACCTATTATCCAACATATTTTATCCAATGGCTAACTTCTGCATTCCATCATCAATATTGGAACTTGTCGAAAATGTAGATAGTTTTATAACTTATAACTGGCCAGAATCAATCAGGACTTTCCTAGTAAATGAATTCAACAATGTTGTTACTAAACAAGCAAATATCGATCCGCACTCGGCTATGTAAATGGTTTAATCATGATTCTAATTATGAGTATTGTTATTTTATTCAAAAGATCATTGCTGATTTCCAATTTCTACTTTTCATTAAAGTGTGTTAATTTTCGCAGATTTGGTTTCTTGAACATACAACCATTCATGTCGTGGAGGATGAACTTTCCAGGCCATGTTTTACTCATTGGGATGGTAATTTTATGTACACTGAAAAAGATGTAAATAGTATATTTGCTGACCTTCAGGATGATGAGGTACCTTCAATACATTTTTTCATTAAAATCTCTACAAAAATGATATGTTTTAATGTTTAACTTGGATAAAAACTTGAAATTTCATATTCTCCCACAATTAAGAGGAGTAACAGATGATGAGAAGGTTTTATTTCATGGACCTTCAAATATTTCATCTAAGTCATCCAGTCAATCGCCAAATAGTCCAGCCAGTCCAGTTATGGTAGCAAGTCCACTCAGGGTACCAAGTCCTATCCGAGTGGCTAGCCCAGCTCGTGTACCTCAACATGATTCATCTCAACCTACCCCAGCTAGTCCAGTCAAGGTTGGAAGCCAAAGAAATACTGAAACATCTGCAAATACTCCCCCTAATTCGAGGCCAATAACAGATGAAAGAAACCTCAAGATAATAAATGAATGTATATAATGGCTGTTTAAGAAAGAAAAAGTTTTGAAGAAGAAGATAGCTTCGGTGAAAGCAAAAAATAGTGAACTTGAAAATCGGGTTTTGAACTTGGAACACTCTATTTTGGAGTTGACAGCGGAGAATCTTGTTTTGAAAAAAGAGATGGGAAGAAAAGACCGTGTAATGTTACAGTTCTTCAAAGATCAATTTCCTTCTTATATTAAAATGTACAAGAATGAAATGTCTGAACAATCTTCATCAGCTACTACTGAAAATGGCAGTCTGAGTGCGGAAGTGGAATACGATCCTGTTGCGGAGGAATCGGAGACCGGCAAAGCAAGAAGAGTTCAGCAAAGAAACGATAGGAAGAGGAAAGTTGTAACTACCCCATTCACAACCGGAGATAGGAAGAAAAAAATTAAACAAGTTTCATCATCCACGGAGAAGATATGTGAGAAAATTCCAAGTGATGTTCCAGTCCAGTCCCCTGAACCTGGTCCTGCTCCCCCACCAGAACATCAAACTACTCTTGTTACTGCTGCTGAACCGCCTATTGCTACTGAAGTTTCTAGACTTGTTTTACCAGATCCTACACATATTCCAACAATTGAAAAATCTGTGATTGTTTATGAAGTTGATGATTCTAAAGAAATACCATTTAAACCTGCACCTGAATACTTAGATTATCCTGGCAGATCATTATTTAGTGAAGATAAACGGCTATTTATTGATAATGCCCTCAAACAATTTAAGTATAAGTGAGTAATGATCTTAGACCGATCAATATCGAGTAATACCGAGTTGTACTGAGCTATACTGATCGGTACGACTCGGTATTACATCAAGCATACTCAGTATAATATCAGTACCGAGTTGTACCGAGTAGTACCTCGTGATACTGAGCAATACCGAGCTGAGCTATACTAATGGTACTACTCGGTATTACATTAAGAATACTCAATACAATATCAATACCAAGTTGTACCGAGTAGTACCTCGTGATACCGAGCAGTACCGATGTTTACTATATGGTACGACTCAGTATTACATCAAGCATACTCGGTACAATATCAATACCGAGTTGTACCGAGTAGTACCTCGTGATACCGAGCAGTACCGAGCTTTACTATATTGTACTACTCAGTATTACATTAAGCATACTCGGTACAATATCAATATCGAGTTATTCCGAGTAGTACCTCATGATACCTAACAATAATATTTATTAAAATCATCTTTTCTAACTAATGTTTTATTTAATTATACAGGAACCTCTCTATTTTTGAGCTTGGATATGTAACAATTTATCGAAGTCAATTAGACGAATTATTATTGTCAGAGGAACTTGACAATAATCACGTTGATGCGTTTGGACATTTATTAGTCGAGAAAAATGCACTTTGCCTCGATCTTAATCAACCTTTTCTTTATGTTTCTAGTTTTTATGGGTTATTAATCAATTTTTAATCCTTGAGTTTGGTATTTCTATTTAGTACATGTAAAGAAGTTGGAATTAATCACCACTGTTCTCTCTTCGTAACCAGGGATACTATAAACAAGCGATGGATTATGGAATTGAGGATGAAGATACAACGAAGTTGGTATCTCATATAAACAGAACACTTATTAGGAATGCAAATTTGATCTTTGTTCCAATGATAAACGGTAAACATTGGACCCTTCTAGTATGCAATTTGAGAAAAAAATGATGGTAGTTTTATGATTCATTACCGAAAAAGACACACAAAGCCATACTCCCCGAAGTTGTAAGTAAAACAAAAAATTAATTTAGTTTTTTTATTTCTTAACAAAAAATTATGCTAATTTCATTTTACTTTTCCAGATTTCTCATTTCTACAAGGAAACAAAGACCGCTTTTGACATTAACATAACGAAATGGCCAATCAAGGGATTTAGGAACGTGCCAACACAAGATAACAACGTTGATTGCGGCATGTTTCTTTGTAAATATATGGAAGTTGTAATATAACAAGAACCTGTTCAATGGTACCTTTATAAGAACTGGCAATCTAATATGCCACTATTCAGGGCTGAATTAGCATATGCCATCTTATGTACAAAAATTCAATAGATTTTGAAATAAATTTTCTTTTTTTCAAGTATATTTCTTGTGCTTTTTTAATTACAACTAAAAGGTACCAAGGACTAAGATGGGTCTTTTTTAATTACTAGATTTTGAATGCGGCATGTTCTTTCAACTAAAAGGTACCGAGTAATACCGACCTAACTCTACCAATCATTAAGCAATACCGAGAAATACGTGAACAGATAGGGATTGCTCGGTATTCGATGAAATATGCTCGGTACAAACCAAAAACAGATTGGTATTGCTCGGTTTTAGCCAAAATTACCTTGGTAGACAACAACTAAATGGTACCGAGGACTAAGAAGGAGTAATACCGAGCTATGGTTACTAATCATTAAGCAATACCGAGCAATACCGAGCTATGACTACTAATCATTAAGCAACAGATAGGGATTGCTGGGTATTCGCCGAAATTTGCTCGGTATTCGACAAAATTTGCTCGGTATTCGACGAAGTTTGCTCGGAATACAATCAGAAATATATATTCATTATAGAATTTCTCGTAATTAACAGATTACATGAAAGAAGATTGACTACCTGATTCTGGATTTGTGAAGTGTATGCTTGTTGGTGCAATCTTCTCCGTGGGTTTAACTTTCTTGGTCTTCCTTTTCTCCCAGTGATCCTTCAATCTTGAAATTGAAACTCCCTTTGGCCGACACTTATTAGGATCTTTAATAGTTTCATTACCAGGTCAAGGATTTAGTTTGTTCTTTCTGCCAAAGTTTGATGGAATGAAGTTTTGCAGTCAAAATACTCAAATCATTTATGACAAACTTTTCAGCCTCCTCATTACCTTGTGCTTATGTGCTAATTTTATATGCAAATCGGCATACATAATTTCTAAAAATAAAGTTGCTAGACCCCGAAATAAGTTGGCAATCATTCATACCAAGACTTGGGATCTTACCTCTAGAATATAAATCTTTTCGAGCATTGGCTGACCATCTTAGGAGTAAATATTTATTGGGAATATTAACAATTTCTAACTGTCTCATTACTCTCATGCAATGTGCACATAATATATCCATCATTTCAAACTTAGTACAGCTGCATTCAATGGTACCTTCTGATGAATTAAAATTGACAATCCATTTGTGTGAATCAGTGGAGTTGTCTATGTTCCAAACAGAAAACCTTGATAAATCCGATGAGATATTTTCAACGCATAATCCACCAAGTCCATGTAAGAACTCCTCTTCAAAAAATGCATACAACTTCCTTGAATAAAATTTTGCAGCTTGCTTCAATATTGGGCTACTTTTCATATAAGGCACTATATCTGTTTGACTACATTTGAATTCTTCATCTTGTTCATTTCGACGCCAAATCCTCATCACCTTCTCCAAACCGAGGAAACACTCGGTGATAGTACTTGTTGGCTTCAAATAACCATGACATACATGATTGGTTAACTCACTACATTGGGTTGATAAAATGCCAAGGTTAAAACAATCTTTGTTAAATGCAGTTGACCACTTCTCCCTGATTTTGTAGAGATCATTCAACCATTGATGATTTTGCAGGTTTTCTTCTGATATCATTTCAGTCCATTTACTCTCAAATTCCTCCACTGAATCACAATGTTTGAAACAATAAAAAAATAAGCTTTTAACTCTGTTATTGCTATTAAAGCACCATACCTTTGATGGTGCCTTTTTGTACAGATGTCATTGGCACAATCGATGCTGTGTATTAGGCAATACAATCTCTATTGCTCTGGCCATGGCTTGGTCTTGATCAGTAAAAATGGTAATGGTATGTTTGTTATTCATGACTTTTATAAATGTTCGAAAAAGCAAGGTAAAAGAAGCTATAGTCTCATCAGATAAAAATGCAACTCCTAGTAGAACATTTTGCCAGTGATTATTCACGCCGACAATTGGGGCACAAGCTAAGTTATATTTATTTAAACAATAATTAGTATCGAATATAATCACATCCCTAAAATAGTCATAGTCAATTCTACCAAGACCATCAACCCAGAAGAAATTCAACAAGCACCCATCTTCATCAGTTTCAACATCCCAGGCAAACATGTCTCCAATCTCGATCTTGGCTATTCTTTCTTTTTGGATGTAGTTGTACGCATCCCGCTTCATGAATCCAAGATTACCAACACCACCAACTTCATCAGATAGGTATGTAAATGCATCAACAGTTCTTATCCCTGCTTCTGACATAGATTTCAAAACAGCTGCATTATCATCACTAATGCTCCTAGATGACCTAAGCAAATGTTGATCATCCGGCCGTGCCAGTTCGTGATTGTGACTTTCTACAGCTTTATTCACTGACCAAACCCCATCTTGACTCACCGAAAATCTAACCATGGCTGGACATCCTGTTCTTGTACTTAATCTTTGATATTTTACCTTAGTACCACTCTCATTCTCCTTCTTGAAGGCTCATTTTGAACAAATAAAATCCTTTGATTTTATTTTCCTTGTATTTGGCCAGAAATGGTGATGATCTTTCCGAACACTAAAACCAGTTGCATGCGCGTACTGGCAATAATTTTTATATGCTTCCTTCTCAGAATTGTAAACGCCCTAAGAAATATTCATACATCCATATTAGCTTTAAATCTAAATATCAATCCGGACCTTAAAAACAAGCAATAAAAATTATCTCGGTATAACTGTGCACCGAGTTTATACCGAGCTATTATAATCAGTACCGACCGTGTACCAATCTATAATACTTAAGACCATCCTTATACCAAGCTAAGGAGTGCATACTGAGTAATGATCGGTACTACTACGACGTATTAATATATATTTGCTTGGTATAACTATGCACTGAGTTTAAACCGATATATTATAATCAGTACCGATCATATACCGATCTTTAATAATGAATACCGGCCTAATACAGAGCTATTAGAATCAGTACCGACTGTATACCAGACTATAAAAATGATTTCGACGTGATACCGAGCTATTATAATCAGTACCTAGCATATATCGATCTATAATAATGAATACCGACCTATTATCGACCTAAGAAAAGCTTCATACCGAGTAATGATCATTAATACTGAAACCAACATTTGATAATCAGTAATGAAACAGTAAAAAGTAAAAAAAAAAAACAGTAAAGATAATAACTTACTACAATTAGATCAAAAAAAGCTTGATCAAAGTTTAATGTCGGAGTTTCCTCGTAATCAAAGAAGTCTTCAAAAGAAGAAGCTTCATTCGATCCTTCCATCTCCTCAAATTCTTCACGATTTCTTTACGTGAGGTATGTGAGAATTATATGAACTGTAAAGACTGTAGAAAATCTTAGGTTTTATATAGAAAATGTTATTATACCTGAGGTAAAAGCCGCATACTTTTTTAGT
This sequence comes from Dendrobium officinale, assembly GCA_019514585.1. NCBI lineage: Eukaryota > Viridiplantae > Streptophyta > Magnoliopsida > Asparagales > Orchidaceae > Dendrobium > Dendrobium officinale. The sequence goes on along the minus strand of CM033698.1, from coordinate 9,489,539 downwards.
TTCCCTCCCATTTCATATACATTACTACCCGGCCCAACCCGAAATATTTTAAAAAATGTGCTAAAACATATGGGTCGGGTTACGGGTAAAGGCAGCTGCCAGGTGTCGCGTCTTTAAGCCATACCGAACGTAGCGTTGCGTCAGGTAACCTGAGGCAGAAAAAATTTGAAATCTACACCATCTTATACTTTCCCACAATGTTTCCTTGGGTCTAGTATATGATGTGAAGATTTCACATTTTCTTAAACTCATAACTAACCTTTACATTCTATCGTCATATATCGGGTTATAATTCTTATAACTCTGCATATATGTTAGAACCTAAGCTCCGTTATGATTTTTAATTTTCTATTTTTTTAAATATCTAATTCCAATTCCTTTCTTCAATTCTAGAAACTTAAATTGTATAATAATGGTTGGCAAGTTGATCATTTTCTTTGATAGAGACCTTGCCTGTGAGTAGATTGACTTAAGAAGAAACATACTATTTGGGATTGGCTTTAGCACCATTAAGTTGTCAATGGATGGAAATAAGATAATTAATCTAGATGTTACTAAGGAAGATCCCCCAATAGTAGAGCTGATTGTAAGGACAAAACCTATTCTCCCTATTTCCAGTGACGAGGAGAAAAAACCTAAGTTAACTATAGAGCCCATACTGTTATTAAGTCTTTTTTTTGAGGAGGGATCGAGCTCCGGGATCCCTTTTACCAGGAAAAATTAGAGAAAGAACTATCTGAGATGAGTAAGGAAGAAAATAACCAAGTCAAGGATGGTTATTACAGCCAAGGCTCTAGGCCAGGTAAAGCTAGAGGGTATTGAGGATCTACCTATTCCTGCTTCCTCTCCACTCCTTAAAGGGAGTCATTTTTATTATCTTGCCACTACTGAAGGGTAGGAGAGGGTAGCTAGGAAAAGCTAGGCTCCAGCCATGCTCGGTTGACTACTCAACCAAGAGAATATTGCACTCCATAATCCTTACTCTATAATTTTGATTATGATAAATAATGTTGTTTGAATTATTTCATTCTTCATCAAATATTTTGAATGTTATTCTTATCTGTGAGTACTAACATCTCAGGGAGATTACACTCTGCTCAAGATAATAGAAGACTCAAGACTGGATAGAATAGGATGTGAAGGAGTCTATAAATTATTTTTATTTCTTGAGTCTGGCCACAAAATAGTGTATATAGATTGAGTGACTACGCACACACATAGAGGGGGAGTTTTTTTCAAGGAATTTTTTTTACGTAGATTTTACTGTATGATTTTATATCATACTATATGATATATTGTAGCTTAATAACTAAATTTTGTGAACTAATCGTACTGTATAATTATGATCATACTATATGATTATAATTATATTATACAATTATGAATAAACTATATGATTTGTTTTCAACCCTAAACCCTAGCTGTTAGATTAATTTAAGCAAGATTTTAAGATTTAATTTTTAAACATATCGTAATGTATAAATATTTAGAAACTTGTTAAAATTAACCCTCGTGTTATTCATTAAAAAGAGAGAGAGAGAGAGAGACTGGAACGTGTGTGCTAAAGGAACACTTAAGAGGGACCTTTTTGAAAAGATTTAGGGCTTGTGAAAGGAAGCAGAAGGTAAGTTTGTGCATGAGGGAGAAGTAGTGTGAGGGGATCCTACGGTTGCTCCAAGCTAGCTACACGCTTACTCCTCCTATTGCTTGGGTTAGTCTTTTGGGAGTTGTTTAGGTGGGAGAGGCTTCAAGGTTAAAGTCCTAGAAGGTTCTCTGCCTTCTCTAGGAGGGAGAGAAATGAGAAGGTTCGCTGCCATCAGTGACATAGCGTCTGGCACTTTGTCACACCTGGAAAGGTGAAAGTGAGTTTTTATAAAAGCTTCTCCGCCTTATAGTGGGAGAAGAAGGAGAGTTGCATTTTATTTGTGCAAATCTTTGAGTGGAGGACACTAGCGAGTAGACGTAGGTCAAGGTTAACCGAACCACTATAAAAAGTTATTGTGTACTTTTTCTATTTTCCACATTTTACTTTTCTTGAATTTAACTTTTCTATAAATGTTGCAAACTTGGTTTCATGGACTGTGATTTTAATGTTAGCAAACACTTTCACTGCCTTAATACTACTAGCATGTCAGGACCACGAAATCAGAAAGCAAATAGAACCAGCTCAAGATTCGATAGACTAGGTTTTAGTTAGTCTGTATTTTTCTTTTTCCCTTTCTTGAGTCAATTAAAATCTGGTGAAGTGTCTAATCCTAAGTAACCCTACACACACACTCTTGAGAGATTTAGAATTTTTGTTTTTACTCACATCGTCCCGGACAATATTTATATCGGCCTGGAAGATCGAGTTCAAAACAAAAGTTCTAATCAGGATTTCTTAGTTAAGGCAGCCGTAATCAACTGATCGTCCTAGACGATACGTGCATCGGCCAAGACGATATGCTCAAAATAGAAAGAAATAGCCGTTATAATCAATTTAGGTATTCTGTATTTTTGGAAATCGACCAGGACGATCGTGAGATCGGCCTGGACGATATGGCACAATTATCCCTAAATTGATCCAGCAATCAAGGAAGCAATTAAGGATGATTGATACGATCACATCGTCCTGGACAATCTTAGGATCGGTCGGGACAATAAACACAAAAATCCTTTGTTACTCCTGGACAATAAATATCGGCCAGCATAAATTTAGGGCGATGTTCTGGCCGATCAGAATCAGACAGCTCGAATTCAGGGCGATGCTCTAGACGATTTTCCTCTGATTTGAACTGATCGCCCGGGATGATCGTGAGATCGGCCGGGACGATCAAGCCAATTTTTAATCGTCCAGTTCATTTTCAGAGTTGTGTTCTAACTGATCATTTGTGTTTTAAACTGATCGTACAGGACGATATTATTATCGTCATGGACAATAAAGTTGGCAACTTGCATTTATTGAGCTCCTTTGAAGCTCTTCTATTTAAGAGCTATTGTTCAACATTTTTGAACAACTTTTGGCTGCTGTCTTGACCTGAGAAAACCTAAAGGAGAGAGAGAGGGAGAGAGAGAGAGGATCTTGTGATGGGGAGCTTGTGATGGAGTTTGCAAGGGTTGCTCCAAGCATTGTTCCACTTCTTCTTCCCTATAGTCTCTTGTCCTTAGAAGGGTTGGGAGAGGTAAGCTTCAGCGATCGATCGAGGTTCTCTGCCTTCTTTAGGAGGAAGCAAAAGGAGTGGGGTTCTCTGCCTTGCTGGGGGTGGCAAAAAGGAGGTATTTTGTAAGGGCTTCTCCACCTAGCTGTGGGAGCTAAATGAGAGTCACGTTGGTAGTGCAATACTCGGAGGGCGCCTCTGGGGAGTGGACTTAGGTCAAGTTGATCGAACCACTATAAACCCTTTTGTTCTTTTTACTGCTTCCGCACTTTAATTTTCTGCACTTATTTTTTTGTGGTGACTTTGGTTTGTGATATTTGTTCTTGGTTTTAAAGAATTTTTTAGAAATACCAATTCCCCCCCCCCCCTCTTGGTTAGCGTCGGGACTAGTTCATAGGGCCTATCATTCCTAACGAACTTCGAAGTGGTATCAGAGCGGGATTCATAAAAACTGAGTTTGAAAACTTTTTAAATTTTAATCCATGGCTAACTTTGGGAATCGTAATACAACTGAAGGATATTCTATTACACGACCTCCTCTGTTTGACAACATTCCTTTTGATTTTTGGAAAACTCGCATGTCTATTTTTTTATAATCAACTAACTATCGCATGTGGATGCTTATTAAATAAGGATATTCTCCACCTTCTTGTGAAATTAACGGAATTAAAACGAAAGTTTCTTTTACTGAATGGACTTCCGATGAAAGAGATTTAGCTCAATTGAATGCGAAGTGTTTGAACTATTTTTTCTGTGCTTTAAAGTTTGAGGATTACATGCGTGTTTCTATTTGCTCTACTGGAAAAGAGATTTGGGATAGGTTTTGCATTACTTATGAAGGAACTAATGAAGTAAAACAATCTCATTTAAATATTCTCTTGCATGACTACGAACTTTTCCTATGAAACATTCTAAAACAATTTCTGATATGTATACAAGATTTACTCAAATTGTAACTTCTTTGCATGCCTTAGGAAGAGAACTTTCAAACTATGAAAAAGTGAACAAAATTTTAAGATGCTTGCCTTCCTCTTTTGATGCTAAAATTATTGCAATTACTGAATCTAAGGATTTGAACACTTATTCGATTAATAACTTACTTGGCTCACTCAATGCTTACGAGCAAGGAGTGATCAAAGAAATCTTGATGCAGGTGAAAAAAGAAAGGAGAAAATAGTGGCACTGAAGGCACACAAATCTGACTCTGATTCTTCTGGGTCTGAGAGCAATGACATTGCCTTAATCGCAAGGCAATTCAAAAGCTTTCTAAAGAAGAAGCACAAGCATCATCAAAATTGGAGAAAAGGTAAGGATAACAAATATTCTAAAGGATCTTGTGATGTTGTTTGTTTTGAATGCAGGAAGACTGGACATGTCAGAGTGGATTGTCCTACACTTCAAGATCAACAAGTAAAGAAAAGGGTGAGGAAAAACCCAAGCTCATAAAGGACAAAAAGAGACTTCAAAAGGAGTTTTGGCCGGATTCTGCAACTGATTCATCGTAGACTGAACCTGAAGATGAAACAACAAATTTGTGCTTAATGGCGGAAGATCATCTTGATCAAAGTGATGAAGAAGAGGTATGTAAACTAACTTATGATCAATTATTCAAAAATTGTGAGAAAATTCACGCATCATACAAAAAAGTTAAGAAAACACATGCTAGTTTGAAGTTGGAACTTTTAAATATACAAAAAGAGCATGAAATCATTATCAAAGATTATTCTATGAATGATTCAAATCACATGGCTTTACTTGATGAATTTGATGAATTAAACAAAAAGCATTCGAAATTAATTGATGAGCATGATGCATTAAAAGCTTCACACACCTCACTCGAATTTGATTTTAAGAAATTTGAACAGGGAAAGCAAAATTTGAGGATTGAAAATAATGTCTTAAAAATACTAACTTGAGGCTTAAAAGGAATTGGACTCACTTAAGGAAAATTGGATGACACACATATTTGATCAAAAGCCAAAACCTAAGAAGAGGCATTATAACCCTAATCATTTAAGAAATACTTTTCTTGGAGTTAGATGTTTTTCATGTGGCATGCTAGGACACATCTCACACGCTTGCACTGTTCACCGTAGTACACATTGGGTGTGGAGACCAAAATTGTATGATTGACAGCATAGCACACATACATCACTTTCTACTATTCATAAGAAGGGACCCAAATCTTTTTGGGTTCCTTAATCTGACAGTTGTTGATTCTTACAGGATTGCTCTCACCAAAGACCTGGTGAGAAGCATAGGATATACTTGGACAAAACTGAGGCTCGCAGTTCATAACTGCTTAAACTTGCTGCTTCATAATTTATTGAAATGCTTTGTTAATTAAATGATTTTTTTGTTTGTCTTTCGTGCAAGTTTTTTTGTTGTTTTAGTTGTTTGACTTTCTTTGGTTTTCTATATGATGATTTTTTAAACTTTTAGACTTTGGAGATTTAAAGCCAATGATTAGCATCTCTAAATCGGTTAAAGGGAGAAATACCGTTGATGGTTTCGCTCTTTCTAACTTCATTTAGTGGTACAATTTTCTTCTCTAAATAAAAGTCTATCTCATTTTAACAAATGTTTTTTTTTTTTGAAAGTAAGATCTTTTTATCTTGCTATAATAATCTTTCCTATATATAATGTCCAAAGTTTTTATATATCTTTCAAGTTAATTGAAATCTTGTCGTTGCACATATCATATGGTTTTGATTGTGTTTTGTGACTAGTTCTTCCCTATATTAGAGAGAGAGCTCCTATTCTCTAATATATAGAAGATATATTCACAACTAAGAATATTTTTAAGAGATTATAAAAGAGAATTTAGCTTGCAAAAAAAAAGGAAGTGGCAAAGACATCAAGTTGAAATAAAAAAAATATACAAAAAAGTGTATCAAAAATCAAAAGATGCTCAAAGAGCCAATCAAATTGTCAAGAGGCATAAAATGAGCCCACTAAAAGCAAACTATCCTCTCTTTTCAAAACTTTTAAAACTTAGAAGAACTCATGGGTTATTTGATATTTTCAAAGGCTTGATTTCAAATTTCATGATTGAGACAAAATACTTTAGTATATTATCAATGAGATATTTTTTGTTGTAACCAAGTTTTAAATGGATATTCTTTTTACCCAATTAAGTTATTCTGAGTTAAGCCTTTTATTTTCAAAAGACAATTTGTACCCTGAAAGAAGTCCGAACTAGGGATTAACAGGATCGAATATTCTAACATTTTCAGATTGTGACATTGTTAACTCATTGATCTTTTGAATCTCTAAAATTTAATGTTTTGGGAAATCAATCATATGGATGCTTTGCCAAAAATAAAAAAATAAAAAATAAAAACAAAAATTTTATTTTTTTATGTTTTTTTTTTTACTTTTTATTTTATTTGTTTTTGGGGCTTTCTCTGATCATCTCCATCTTTCCCTTGGTTTCCAATTTCTTGTCACATCGTCCTGGCCGATATCTCAATCGTCCTGGCCGATATCTCAATCGTCCTGGACGATATGATAATTTCTCTTCAAAATTCCATCTGCTGAACTTTTCTGAGCTTGTTGTAAATCATTGTCCCGAATGATAACTTATCATCCTGATGATCTAATCGAACTCTGTTACAATCATCTTGATCATCTTGGTCGATGCATTTATGTTCATCATCCTGACCGATACACCAGATCGTCCTAGACGATCCACATGTCTGTATGTTTAAAATCCTGAAAATTGCCCCGGACGATCCATTCTTGGACAATCGTCCTGGCCGATCCACTATTCGTCCTGGACGATACACATGGCATAGATTTAAAACATTTTAAATTCAACCGGTACGATCAATTATTGTGCATCATCCTGGATGATACACCTAATCGGCCCGAATGATCTACATTTGCAACGGTCGTCCGGCTTGACTCCTTGAAATGATCGCCTGTGTCTAATCGTCCTAGCCGATATCTGATCGGCTCGGACGATCGAACCACCTTTTTGACCAATCGGCATATACACAATAATTGTACCATATCATCCTAGACGATTCTGTGATCGTCATGGATGATGTGTTCGTTTCTTTAAATTCAGGCCCTTCCAGCCATTATTTTTCACCTCAAGCTTCTTCTCCTCTCCTAATTGCTTACTGTTTTTTTGCTATGGCTGGTGGGAAGCGAGTCCAGCAAACTTCTGCAAGTTCTTCAAGGGCTAGGATTGACCCTCATTTCAGGGAGGTAAAAGATGAAGCCGCTTACCATCGATATAAAGAGTGTGGGATTACTTTCTCAAGAATCATCATCCCTGTCCACCTCTCATATCCAGTATTAGACCATTTTACCCACACCTCTTTGTGCTTCATTCTTACTCTTGCTATTCCCTTTAATACTGATATTCTTCGAGAATTCTTTGCAAACCTTCACATAAATTTTGCTTACACAGCCATGATCTCCTATGTGAATCGACGCCCGGTCGAGATCACATATCAAGACTGTGCTGAACTGTTGCAGCTATCCACCACTAGGGATAAGCTGCATACCATTATCTCAGATCCTGATTTTAACTGGTCCAGTGCAAATCATTTCCTACACCAAACCAACACACCCTTTCATGTTGGAGAAACTAGCTCTTTGGTTAAAAATGCTTGGGCAATCCAACATGTCCTTCGCACTTCTATTATTCCAAAATATAGGGATCGAGTCCACATCACTCCTCTACTTTCTCTGACTACCTTTTACATTATGGCCCATAGAGAATTTAATGCTACTAACCTAATTTTTTATTACATTGATCATTTAACAACAATCTGCATTCCAGGTTATAAGAGGAGACCCAACCTTGCTTTAGAACATCTCATAGCTTATATTCTTGAAACCAAATATCAACTTCAATATCCTGCTCCTCGTAACCTCCCAACTCTCTTCTACTCGAACAACTCTTTCAATATACTTCACAGTACTCATCTCCACCCAGGGGATGGGGAACCTCAGGGGGCTGAGGAAGAGGAGGCTCCAGATCCCGTTCTTGAACCTGCTTCTCTCCACCAGCACTAGCAGTTTGATCAGTTAGTGGAGAGATTTGATCAATTGGAGACCCAATTTGACGCTTTTGTAGTTCACCAGCAGCAGCAGCACGACCATGACATGGCTTGGTTTGGATCAAGTTTGCTGCTCTGACTAGTTACTTTCAGCAGCCACCACCACCACCACCTTTGTTTTGATGATCAGGGTCCCTCATCTTTCTAGTATTAGATTCTATTTCCCGTAATTTCTTATATTTGTTTTTCCTTTTTTGTACTTTTTCTGCTTTAGTTGCTTTTTAGGTCCCTCCTCCTTTTTGAGATATCAAAAGCGGGAGTAATATGTTTGTACTTGTTGATTATGTTTATACTTATTAGTTTGTACTTGTAGTTACTTTAGTTTGTACTTGCACTTATTATTGCTTTAAGTTGTACTTGCACTTATTTCTACTTTAAATTTTTGGAATTCTTGAATTACGCTGCTATATTCATCAAAGTGTTTGTCATCATCAAAAAAGGGGAGATTGTTGCAATCTTGGTTTCATGGATTGTGATTTTGATGTTAACAAACACTTTCACTGCCATTTTCTAATAACATGTCAGGACCTCGAAATCAGAAAGCAAACGGAACCAGCTCAAGATTGGGTAGACTAGGTCTGAGTCAGTCTATATTTTTCTTTTTCCCTTTCTTGAGTCAATTGTAATCTGGTGAAGTGTCTAATGCTAAGTAACCCTACACACACACTTGAGTGATTTAGAATTTCTATTTTTACTCATCTCATTTTGGACGATATTTATATCGACCTGAATGATCGAGTTCAAAATAGAAGTTCTAATCAGGATTTCTTAGTTAAGGAAGCCGTAATCAACTGATCATCCTGGAAGATAGGTGTATCGGCTAGGACGATATACTCAAAACAGAAAGAAATAGCCATCATAATCAATTTAGGTATTCTGTATTTTTTTAAATCGACTAGGACGATCGTGAGATTGGCCAGGACGATCGTGAGATCGGCCTGGATGATATGGCACAATTATGCCTAAATTGATTCGGCAATCAAGAAAGTAATTAAGGATGATTTATATGATCACATCGTCCTGGACGATCTTAGGATTGGCTGGGACGATATACTAAAAAATCCTTAGTTGCTCATGGACGATAAATATCGGCCAGCACAAATTCAGGGTGATGTTCTAATCGATCAGGATCGGACAGCTCGAATTCAGGGCGATGCTCTGGATGATTTTTCTCTGATTTAAACTGATCATCCGGGACAATCAAGCTAATTTTTAATCGTCCAGTTCAATTACAGAGCTTTGTTCTGGCCGAACATTTGTGTTTTAAACTGATCCTACAGGATGATGTTATTATCGTCCTGGACGACAAAGTTGGCAACTTGCATTTATTGAGCTCCTTTGAAGCTCTTCTATTTAAGAGCTATTGTTCAACATTTTTGAACATCTTTTGGTAGCTGTCTTGACCTGAGAAAACCTAAAGGAGAGAGAGAGAGAGAGGGAGAGAGAGAGGATCTTGTGAGGAGGAGCTTGTGAGGGAGTTCACAAGGATTGCTCCAAGTATTGTTCCACTTCTTCTTCCCTAGAGTCTCTTGTCCTTGGAAGGGTTGGGAGAGGTAAGCTTCAGCGATCGATCGAAATTCTCTGCCTGCTTTAGGAGGAAGCAAAAGGAGTGGAGTTCTCTGCCTTGCTGGGAGTAGAAAAAAGGAGGTGTTTTATAAGGGCTTCTCCACCTAGCTGTGGGGGCTAAAGGAGAGTCACGTTGGTAGTGCAATACTCGGAGGGCGCCTCCGGGGAGTGGACGTAGGTCAAGTTGACCGAACCACTATAAACCCTTGTGTTCTTTTTACTGCTTCCGTACTTTAATTTTTTGCGCTTGTTTTCAGTGGTGACATTGGTTTGTGATATTTGTTCTTGGTTTTAAAGAATTTTTAAAAATACCAATTCACCCCCCCCCCCCCCCCCCCCCCCCCGTCTGGGTTAGCCTTGGTACTAGTTCATTGGGCCTAACATCCCTAACGAAGTTTCAATAACTACTTGGTCAAAATTTAATTTTAGTATTTTATTATGCGATTTAAAATTTCATCATCATTATTATAATTGTTATCAACTTATTATCTTCCGTATTTGATTAGATAAGTCATCTTTTTGAAATAAATAAAAATTCAGAAAAAATAGAACTCCTAATTAGGATTTGTTTTTTAAAATACTAATTCACCCCCCTCTTGATGCATCTCGTACTTTCAATTGGTATTAGAGCAGGGGTATCAAAAATAGTATTTTATAACACATTAACAAAATTTATCATGGCACATTTTGGAAACCGTAACACTGCGGACGGTTATTCCATAACTCGTCCACCCTTATTTGATAACTTATCATTTAATTTTTATAAAATTTGAATCTCTATGTTTTTTATAATCTATAGACTACCACATGTGAATGTTAGTACAAGAAGGTTACACAACACCCTTTTATCTTTTGAATGGCATTAAAACTAAAAAATAATATTAAGATGCCCCAAACCTAAGTAGTGAAGTGAGGAAAGTATACAAATTCTTCCATGGCTCCTCCTCAAGGGAGAAAAGTGTTGTAACCCTAGAAGAGGTAGATTTTAATGAGTTAATGGAATTACCCATTGATTACATTCCTATTTGTATCAAGAATACTTTTTCAAAAGGTCCCATACCGTATAGATGAACTAAGGGTCAAGCAAGATACCACAAAAACATTTTCAAATAAAAATCAAGAAAAATCTGACAAGTGGTATCATCTTTGGTATCGTTAGTTTATTTGATGATTAAGAATATTTTTTAATGATAACTTACAATCTTGAATCTTAGAATGTCCCTATTGAAGTCTCCAGTCTCCTTGATGGGCTCTATTTGGAAACTTTAGATTATCCCGATGAACTTAAAGTTTAGGATGCACCCTCTAAATTTGAGGAAGAGATTAAATCAATAGTCAATGAGTTAAGATAAATCAACATGGGAATCGAAAATAACCCTTGCCCAACATTCATTAGTAACTTGTTGAGTGATGATGAGTTTCATAATTTGATTCAGCTTCTATCCGAGTTTAGGGATTGCTTCGCTTGGATAGATGATGAAATATTGAGCCTATTTGTCGATGTACCAATCCATAAACTTAGAATTTGATATAATGTTATTCTCATTAAACAAGCTCCTCAATGCATACACTTAGAGATCGAGCAATAAGTCATTTCTAAAGTTAAGAAATTTGCTAAGGCTAGGATTATCTGAGAGGAGCAATATCCCCCTTTAGTGGCCAATGTCATACCAATTTGAAAGAAAAATGGTCAAATTCAGATTTGAGTCGATTATAGGGATCTGAATAATGCATGTCCTAAGGATGAATTTCCTTAACCCATACCTGAACTCATGGTGGACATTGCCTCATCGTATGTTGTTTTTTCCTTTATAGATGGCTCATTTAGTTACTATCTAATCAGGATGACCCTAGAAGATGAGTGAAATACTACATTCAGAACTCTTGTAGGAATCTTTTGTTGTAAAGTGATACCATTTGGCCATAAAAATGTCAGTGCAACCTACCAGCATGCCATGACCCATATCTTTGATGACTTAATTCATAATAAAGTTTAGTGCTACATCGACAATTTAGTTATCAAGAGCAAAGTTAAAGAGGCTCATTTGTATGACATAAGATTCATTTTCAAGTGGTTGCATTGCAACGACCTAAACATGAATCCTTTAAATTATACCTTTGGCATCACTTCAAGAAAGTTCTTTGGATTCATAGTGAGGCATCATAAAATCCAGATTAATCCCGCCAATATTGAAGTCATCTTAAATATGCCACCTCTTAGAAGCCTTACCAGTTAAGGTCTCTCCAAGGTAAGTTAGTTTATATAAGGAGCTTTATCTCCAACCTTTCCAAAAGACGTCAAACCTTCTTCGTCCTAGCTAAAAAGGACACTAAATTCATATGGAATGAGAGGTTTCAGAATACCTTTGACGGCATCAAATAATATCTTTCTAATCCTCTAGTTTTGGCATTGCCTGTTCCTAAGAAACCTTTGATTCCAACACTGTAGCCCTAAATGAGTCTTTAGGTGCCCTGTTAGCTCAAGTAAAGGATTAGGGGAAAAAGAACGCTCTATATTACCTTAGCCAAAGACTTCTTCCTACCAAAATCTGATATCTTTTGATTAAGAAACAATGTCTTGATTTAGTTTTTGCAACCCAAAAGCTAAGGCATTACATGCTTCCTCATTCAACCAGCTTGATTTCCAGAGTTAATCTCTTGCAATATTTTATGACCTGACCTATATTGTCAAGATGTTTAGCCCTATGGTATATGCTATTTCTCTAATTTGAGATCACTTTCATTCCCCTACATGTTGTGAAAGGATAGGTCATTGTCGACTTTTTTGCAGTGCACACGCAACTAGTGAATTCTCCTATAAATAATGATTTACATGACAAATAAATCATGAGTTTAAGGGAATTTGATGACCCTATACAGGAATTATATTTTGTAAAACCCAAGAATCTACGATTTCCAAAAAAGCCAAAAATTATCCTGATTTTTATAATACCAGAAAAGGGAATGATGCATTTTTCCTACTATTTATCAGAGCCTTTGATGAATAATGTGTCTGAGAATGAAGCTCTGATAACTAGTTTGGAACTTTCAATCTTAATGGGGATTGAAGAGATTAAAATCTTTATTGTTTATCAATAGGTGATTAATCAGATTGCAGGAACCTATAAGGTTTTAAATCCTAACATCTTCAAATATCATCAATACACTATTCACTTGCTCAAGCAGTTCCCTATCATTACTTTGTATGGGTTCCCCATAGAAGCAACTCTACGATGGATGCCTTAGCAAAGCTTGCGAAGGAATTTGCATACCTGGAAGAAGACTCCATTTTTATAGAGATTCAAGGTCATCATGTCCATTCCCCTATAGATTTGCAACACATCAACAAGAAATCTCCCCATATCTCTTCTGCCTCATCAACCACTTATATAGATGGAAACTAAAGATAACCATTAATCGATTATCTCCAAGAGGGAAAGGTTCCCTAGGATAAATCCCTCGCTAACTAGGTCAAAAAAAAGGCCCTATCATATGCCCTAGTTAGCAATATGTTATACTGTCGATCGTTCTATCAGATTTGGCTATGTTGCTTAGACAAATGAGAGGCCCTAAAGATCACTAACGAAATCCATTTTGGACAATGCAGTGCTCATTAATCGGGTCCAAAAGTGAAGTTAAGAATCAAAATACTTGGATACTATTAGCCTATAATGATTGATAATTGCATGAATATTACAAAATGTTGTCATCAATGATAGATTCATATTGTGGTTTTAAATCACTCACCTGATATATTGCTTCCCATGATAGTTTTTTGGCCCATTAAAAGTTAGGCATGGATGTTATCAAGTTGATTGATGCTCCTTAGAAAAGTTATCACTTCAAATTAGCTGTAACTGATTACTTTTAAAAGTGGGCAAAAGGGATTCCCTACGTAATGTAACATCACACCATGTTTTGAAATTCTTTCATGACCATATCGTATATCGATTCAGCGTACCCCATAAAATCATATCGGATAATGGGTTAATATTCAAGCCCACAAAGATTGACAGTTTTATAAGATTACATAACATTGATTCGAGATACTCAATAATCTATTACCCCTAGGCTAATGGGTTGGCTGAGGCCTCCAACAAGACTTTAGTCTATATTTTCAAGATGAACCTCGATGAAAATAAAAAATAATCATATGAGTGGTTGGTGGAAGCTTTGAGGGCCTATTGGATAGTATATAGAACCCTAGCCTAATCCACTCCATTCGCACTAGTGTTGGGTCTGAGGCCGTGTTCCCCTTGGAGATACAAGTTCCTTCACTCAGAGTTGCAATCAAAAATTAAATCACAACTGAGAAAAATGCAAAACTCTCGCTAGACAAAATCGAAGTCCTTGAAGAACATCGTCTCCAAGCTCAGCAAAGTTTAGAGTTGTATAAGGCCGTAATGGTTCAAGCTCGTGATAATTTAGTGCGACCTAGAACTTTTCAAGTAGGATACTTGATCTTGGTTCTTCAGAGGCCTATCTTAGCTCATCAAAAAATTGATGGGAAGTTTGAACCAACTTGAGAAGGACCCTTTATTGTAGAAACAGTCTATGAAGGAGACTTGTATCTGTTAGTGGATTGTAAGGGAAACCACCTAATTTTGCCAATCAATGGGCGTTCCCTTAAGAAATACTATTCTAGATGTAGCTCAAATTTTTTATTAATAAATATTTTATTTTTAAAGTCTTGTCTCGAGTTGAATTAGTTTTATCCCTATATTAGAAAATTTCTCCAAAAAAAAAAAAAGATATAAAAAAAATCATCACAAAAAAATTAGTTGATTCTTGTCCTCTTTTTCTTAAGGTTAGGATTTTTCCTTTCCTTAAGTTCAAACTAGCTAGTGGTGGAGTACGCCCTTCGTGGCACCATCCAAGTTTTGATCATCTATAATGGGCCAATTCCTACCCCTATTATATAACCATCCCAATTTCAATCCTCTGTAGTGGGCCAATTCCTACCCCCATTAAACAATCATTCTAGTTTCAATCCTATTGATGGGTCAATTCCTATCCCCATCACATGATAACCCACTAGTGGTGGAGTACACCAATCATGTCACCATCCTAGTTTTGTTCCTCTATAATGAGTCAATTCCTACCCCCATTACACGATCATCCCGATTTTGATCCTCTGTGATGGGCCAATTCTTACTCTCATCACACAATCACCTGTTAGTGGTGAAGTATTCCCTTCTTGGAACCATCCTAGTTTTAATCTGTTGCAAACCTATTTTTATGACTTATGTTTGATGATTGACAAACACTATTGATTCTCTTGGACTGCCTGTTATTTTTAACTTTTTCAGAAACCTAAGACCGGACGAACAAACGAAGCCAGTTCAAGATTGCGTAGGTTTAGGATTGAGTCAGGCTGTACTTTATTTTTTTTTCTCTTCTTGAGTCTATTTGTAATGTTCAAAGAGACTGATGCTAAGTAACCCTACACACACACACACTTGAGAGACTTAGAATTTCTATTTTTACTCACATCACCTAGGACGATATTTTTATCGGCCTGGTCGATTTAGTTTAAAACAGAGATTCTATTCGGGATTCTTAATTAAGGCAGCCGTCATTATCAGATCATAATGGACTATACGTGTATCGGCCAGAACGATAAGCTCAAAATAGAAATAAGTTTTCACCATCAATAATTAAGGTATTCTATATTTTTTGGTAATCGGTCAGGACGATCATGGATCGGCCTGGACGATATTCACAAATTATGCCTTAATTGATCAGACAAATCAAGGAAGTAATTAAGGATGATTGATACGATCATATCGTCCTGGATGATCGCAGGATCGGCCAGGACGATCTATTCAAAAATCTTAGTTACTTATGGATGATAAATATCGGCCAATACAAATTCAGGGCGATGCTCTGGACGATTTTCCTCTAATTTGAACTGATCGGCCTGGACGATCGTGAGATCGGCCTGGACGATCATGAGATCGGCCTAGATGATCAAGCTAATTTTAAATCGTCTAGTTTGCATTCAGGGCGATGCTCTGGCCGATCTTCTGAGATTTGTACTGATCGGCCAGAACGATGTCCATATCGTCCTAGACGATATTGTCGGCAACTTGCAATTAATGTGCTCCTTTGAAGCTCTTCTATTTAAGAGCTCTTGTTCAACGTTTTGTACAATCTTTTGTTACTTTCTTGACCTAAGAAGATCTTGAGGAGAGAAAGATAGAGAGGGAGAGAGAGGATTTTGTGAGGGGAAGCTTGTGAGGGGATTCACAAGGGTTGCTTCAAGGATCGCTATGTTTCTTCTTCGTCTAGAGTTTCTCATCTGTGGAAGGGTCGGTAGAGGTAAGGATTCAACATCTGATTGTGGTTCTCTGCCAACTTCAGGAGGAAGAAAAAGGAGATAGGTTCTCTGCCTTGCCGGGGTGGCAAAACGAGGTTCGTTGTAAAGCCTTCTCCGCCTAGCTATGGGGGCTAAAGGAGAGTCACGATTGTAGTGCAATACTCGGAGGGCGCCTCCGAGGAGTGGACGTAGGTCGAGTTGACCGAACCACTATAAATCTCTGTGTTCTTATTTCTTTCTTATGCACTTTTATTTCAGTACTTATTTTTTCTGTGATTTTTGTTTATGAGATTTTATTTCTTTGTGAAAAGAAAATTTTTAAAATACCAATTCATTCCCCCCCCCCTCTTGGTTAGCTTGGGCCAGTTCTATAGGGCTTAGCATCCCTAAGGAACTCTCAAGTGGTATCAGAGCGGGATTTATAAAAAATTAGTTTGAAAACTTTTTGAATTTTGATCCATGGCTAACCTTGGGAATTGTAACACTACGGAAGGGTATTCTAGTACCCGACCTCCCCTGTTCGATAACCTACCTTTTGATTTCTGGAAAACTCGCATGTCAACATTTTTTACAATCTACTGATTATCGCATGTGGATTCTTATCAAAGAAAGTTATTCTCCACCTTCTCTTGAAATTAATAATGTTTAAACTGAAACTGCTTTTACTGAATGGACTTTCGATGAAAGAGATTTAGCCCAATTAAATGCAAAATGTTTGAACTGTTTTTTCCGTGCTTTAAAATCTGAGGATTACATGCGTGTCTCCACTTGCAAAATGGGTAAAGAAATTTGGGATAAATTATGTATCACTTATGAAGGAACCAATGAAGTAAAACAATCTCGTTTGAACATTCTCTTGCATGACTACAAACTTTTTCGTATGAAACCTCATGAATCAATTTCTGACATGTATACTAGGTTTACTCAAATAGTTACTTCACTACATGCCTTAGGAAGAGAACTTTCAAATTTTGAAAAAGTAAATAAAATTTTGAGATGCTTGCCTTCATCTTTTGATGCTAAAATCACTGCTATAACTGAATCTAAGGATTTGAACACGTATTCTATTGATAACTTACTTAGCTCACTCATTACTTACGAGCAAGGGGTGTGTCAAATAAATCTTGATGCAGCTAATAAAAATAAGGAGAAAATAGTTGCATTGAAGGCCCACAAATCTGACTCCGATTCTTCCGGGTCTGAGAGCGATGACGTTGCCTTCATCACAAGGCAATTCAAAAGCTTTCTAAGGAAGAAGCAAAAGCATCATTGGAGAAAAGGTAAGGATCATAAACATTCTAAAGGATCTTCTGATATCATTTGTTATGAATGCAGGAAACCAGAACACGTGAGAACTGATTGCCCTATACTTAAAGATCACTCAAGTAAAGGAAAGGGTGAGGAGAAACTTAAGCTAAGGAAGGACAAGATCAGAGTACAAAAAGCATTTTGGGTGGATTCTGCATCGGACTCATTAGAGACGGAACCAGAAGATGAGACATCAAAATTGTGCTTGATGGCGGACGACAATCTTGATCAAGAAGAGGTATGTGAACTTTACTACGACCAACTCCTTGAAGTTTTGGAAAAGATTCATGCATCATATAGGAAATTAAAGAAAACACATGCTAGCTTGAAATTAGAATTTTTGAATCTACAAAAAGAGCATGAAATTTTGACTAAAGACCATCAAACGATTGATTCAAATCATATGACTTTACCTGATGAATTTGATGAGTTAAATAAAAATCATTATGAATTAGTTGAAAAGCATGATGCATTAAAAGTTTCACACACAACACTTGAATCTGATTTTAAGAAGTCTAAAGAGATGGAGAAAAATTTGAGGATTGAAAATGTGGTCTTAAAGAGCACTAATTTGAAGATTCAAAATGAACTAGAAACATGTAAGAAAATAAGGATGACAATTACTGTTGATCAATTTCCAAAACCTAGGAAGAGGTATTATAACTCAAACCCATTAAGAAATCCTTTTCCTGGAGTTAGATATTTTTCATGTGGCATGCTAGGACACATCTCACACACTTGCATAGTTCACCATAGTACATATTGGGTATGGAGACCTAAGGTGCATGATCCACAGCATACCACACATGCATTGCATTCTACTCTTCATAAGAAGGAACCCAAACCTACTTGGGTTCCTAAATCTAACATTTGGTAATTTTGTAGGAGGGCTCTCATAAATGGCCTCGTGAGAGTATGTGGTACATGTACTGTGGATGCTCTCGACATATGACTGGTGATGCCAATCAGTTTGTTATACTAGAGTCCAGGACTGGAGGCAAGGTTACTCTTAGAGACAACACCACCAAGAAGGTGGTAGGTGCATGTATAATTGGTAATTCTAAGAACCTTATGATTGAAAATGTTTTGCTTGTAGATGGATTGAAGCATAACTTGCTCAGCATCAGTCAACTCTGTGACAAAGGCTTCATAGTGCAATTCTTTGCAAATCATGCATTGTAAGTTTAAGTAACAATACTATTTTGCAGGGAAAGAGGATCAACAACGTCTACATGCTTGATTTAAATAACATTGAATGTGCTGCTTCATTTTGCTTAAAGATAATGATTGATGATTCATGGTTGTGGCACCGAAGACTTTATCATGCAAGTATGAAAACCCTTAGAAAAGTGACCCAAAAAGACCTAATTAGAGGTGTCCCCAAACTCAAGTTTTCAAAAGACAACCTTTGTGATGCCTGTCAACTAGGAAAGCAAGTCCACTCCACCTTTCACCCCATTAAGGATATTAGCACCTCTAGACCTTTAGAAGTCCTTCACATGGATTTTTTTGGACCCATTAGCACTTCTAGCTTTGGAGGAAAAGTCTATGGATTTGTGATTGTTGATGACTACTCGAGGTTCACTTGGACTAGATTTCTTTCACATAAAAATGAGTCTTTTGAGGAGTTTAAAATATTTTCTACTTGGATTCAGAAGAAGCTAGGTTGTGAGATATTGACCATCCATAGTGATCATGGGGGAGAGTTTGAGAATGAAAAATTTGGTGATTTTTGTGAGGACAAGGGGATTAGCCACAACTTCTCAGCTCCTAGGACCCCTCAGCAGAACGGGGTAGCTGAAATGAAGAACCAGACCTTGGTGCAAGCCGCTAGAGCCATGCTTGCTGAGTATTCACTTCCAAAATACTTTTGGACTGAAGCGGATAACACAGCTTGTTATGTGTTGAATAGGGTGAATGTTAGAGCCAAATTAGAAAAGACACCCTATGAGATCCTTAAGGGTAGGACACCCAATCTTTCCCACCTTCATGTCTTTGGTTATAAGGCTTTTACTCACAACAATGGAAAGTCTCACTTGGGAAACTTTGATCCTAAATCTGATGAAGGAGTATTCTTGGGATATTCTAGTGTTGGGAAGTCTTTTAGGATGTTTAACAAGAGAACTTTGATGATGGAAGAGACAACCCATGTAGTATTTGATAAGTCTGATCCTAAGAAACATGGAGTTGAGAATGATGATGATATTGGAGATATTACTAGTGGAGTAGAAAATTTGGGAAGGGGGTAGAACACCAAAGTAATGAAGGAGTAGGACAAATCACCCAAGGAGTAGAAAATATTGAATTGGATGAAAGGGTTGGACCTTCTCATACTTAGCCTAGAAATTGGAGATACTCTACAAGTCACCCCAAGGATTTGATCTTAGGAGACCCTTCTAGTGAAGTTAAGACTAGACATGGACTTAGGAAGGAGGTGAACCACTTTTCCTTTATCTCAATGACTAAACCCACCA
Source organism: Dendrobium officinale (assembly GCA_019514585.1). Classification (NCBI taxonomy): domain Eukaryota; kingdom Viridiplantae; phylum Streptophyta; class Magnoliopsida; order Asparagales; family Orchidaceae; genus Dendrobium; species Dendrobium officinale. Next base: position 9,469,660 of record CM033698.1, on the reverse strand, counting down.
CCATTAACCAAGCCCTTACTGATGAGTTTTGGATTTTAGCAATGCAAGAAGAATTGAATCAATTTTTTAGGAATGATGTTTGGGAGCTTGTAGAAAGACCTAATGGACAAAGTGTAGTTGGGACAAATTGGGTCTTTAAGAACAAGGTGAATGATTCAGAAGTGGTGGTTAGGAATAAAGCAAGATTGGTGGCTAAGGGGTATAACCAAATAGAAGGGATAGACTTTGAGGAGACTTTTTCCCCTGTAGCTAGATTGGAAGACATTAGAGTGCTATTAGCCTTTGCGTGTTATAATGGATTTAAGCTTTTTCAAATGGAAATCAAGAGTGTCTTTTTAAATGGGGAAATAAAAGAAGATGTGTTTGTAGAACAACCCCCAGGTTTTGAGAATTCCCAATTTCCAAATCAAGTTTTTAAATTAAAAAAGGCTTTGTATGGGTTAAAGCAGGCACCAAGGTCTTAGTATGAGAGGTTTAGCACATTCTTACTAAAGAGGGAGTTTGTCAAGGGGAGCGTAGACACCACCCTTTTTCTTAGGAGAGTTGGAGATGACTTACTTATTGTTCAGATTTATGTGGATGATATACTCTTTGGATCTTCTAATAAAAATTTATGTGATGAGTTTTCTAAAATAATGAGTAGAGAGTTTGAGATGAGTTTGATGGGAGAGTTTTCTTACTTTTTGGGGTTTAGCATAAAATAATTGGAGGATGGAACCTTTTTAAATCAAACAAAATACATAAAAGACATTTTAAAGAAGTATGAGATGGACAAAGCTAAGCCAATTAACACTCCCATGACTTCTAGTGCTCCATTGGATAAGAACCCAAGTTGTAAGTCTGTTGATCAGAAGAAGTATAGAAGTATGATTGGATCCTTATTTTACTTGACTGCGAGCCGACCTGATATTATGTTTAGTGTTTGCCTTTGTGCTAGATTTCAAGCTGACCCTAAGGAGTCCCACTTGACTGCAGTTAAGAGAATTTTTAGATACCTTTTGGGGATCCAAGGCTTAGGGAATTGATACCCTAGACACAGCACTTCTTTTGAGATTATTGGATTTTCTTACTCTGATTTTATAGGATGCAAGGTGGATAGAAAAAGTACTTCAGGAACTTGTCAATTCATAAGAAAGTCTTTGGTCTCTTGGTCTAGTAGGAAACAAAATTCTATTGCACTTTCCACTACTGAAGCTGAGTACATTGCTCTTGGAAGTTGTGTGGCCCAAGACCTTTAGTTGAAACAACAGGTATTAGATTTAGGATTACCTGTAGGCACCATCTCAATCTTTTGTGACAACATTAGTGCCATATGCATCTCTAAGAATCTTATCCAACATTCAAGGACTAAGCACATTGACATTAGGCATCACTTCATTAGAGATCATGTGACTAAGGGAGACATTGAGTTACACCATATGACAATTGAAAATCAACTGGCTGACATCTTTACTAAACCACTGGCCTTCGACACTTTAAGTTCTTTAAGGACCAGATTGGGTGTGATTGACATAAATGCATGAAACTTGATATTTAAGTTACTTTCTTTTGCTTTTGTTTTTGTTTTTTTTATTTTCTCTTAGTTTTTGGTGTGTTTTTCTTTCTTTTGTGTTTTTTTTTAAATCATCGCTGAAATAACATCATATTCCTTGTCCTTATTTTTGAAAATTTGTAGTCAATGTGTTTTTCATCTCTTAATCTCTTAGATGGTAAAAATACTTTATGATTGTGTCTCTTTCTCTAACCTATTTTAGTGGTATAATTTTCTTTTCTAATCAAAAATCTATTTCAAATTAAAGATTGTGTATGAAATTAAGATCTTTTCTTAAGCTCGCTTAAGCAAATCTATCTTGTTTTTATAATGATTAAAGTCTTTTTGTCACATCAAGATCCCTCGTTACTCTTGTCTTTGATTATTGATTCTGTTTGTGATAATTCTTCCTTATGTTAGAGAGAGAGCTCCTATTCTCTAATATCTAAGAAGATATACTCACAACTAAGATTTTTTTAAGAGATTATAAAAAAGAATGTAGCTTGCAAAAATAAAATATTTTTGGCCAATGATGCCAACAAAAGAAGCGCAAAGACGCCAAATTGAAAATCTATAAAAAGATGCGCAAAGTGCCACTCAATTGACAAGAGGCATAAAATGAGCCCACTCAAAAGCAAGCTATTCTCTCTTTTTAAATCTTTTAGAACTTAGAAGTTTTGATTCTCAAAGGCTTGATTTCGATTGTTTTGCGATCATGACAGATTTACTTTGGTTCATTATTATATAAAGATATTTTTTTCTTAAACCAAGTGATGGATGAGTTCTTTTTCTCATATCTAATTAATTCTATGAGTTAGGTCATTGATTTCAAAAGGCGATTCTACCCTAAGAAAACGTCTGAGATAAGGGTAACCAGGATTGGATATTCTATCATTCTTTGGATTGTTGAGATTGATTAACTCATTAACCCACAAGTTTTTAAATCAATCACATGGAATACTACATCATTTTCATGCCTTGATTAAAAAAAAAATTATGGTTTGTTATTCTTTTTCCTCTGTTCCCTCCTCCTTTTTGATATATCAAAAGGGAGAGAAGTTTATGATGTTTACACTTGTCGATCCCGTAATTTTTACTACTGATTGTTCTCGTAGTGTTTTTCCATCATCAAAAAAGGGAAGATTATTGCAAATCTATTATCATGACTTATGTTTTGATGATTGACAAACACTATTGATTCTCTTGGACTGACTGTTATTTCTAACTTTTTTAGGAATTGAAGATCGGATGAACAAATGAAGCCAGTTCAAGATTGAGTAGGTTTAGGGTTAAGTCGGTCTGTACTTTATTTTTTTCTCTTCTTGAGTCTATTTATAATGTTCAAAGAGGCTGATGCTAAGTAACCCTACACACAAACACTTGAGAGATTTAGAATTTCTATTTTTACTCACATCGGCCAGGACGATATTCTTATCGGCCAGGACGATATTCTTATCGGCCTGGACGATTTAGTTTAAAACAGAGATTCTATTTGAGATTCTAAATTAAGGCAGCTGTCATTACCAGATCGTCCTGGACGATACGTGTATCGGACAAGACGATAATCTCAAAATAGAAAGAAATTGCCGCCATAAACAATTAAGGTATTCTGTATTTTTTGGTAATCGGTCAAGACGATCTTGGATCGGCCTGGACGATATTCACAAATTATTCCTTAATTGATCAAACAAAGGAAGTAATTAAGGATGATTGATACGATCATATCGTCCTGGACGATCGTAGGATCGGCCAGGATGATCTATTCAAAAATCTTAGTTACTTATGGACGATAAATATCAGCAAAAACAAATTCAGGGCGATGCTCTGGACGATTTTCCTCTAATTTGATTGATCGGCCTGGACGATCGTGAGATCGGCCTGGACGATCGTGAGATCGGCCTGGACGATCGTGAGATCGGCCTGGGAGATCAAGCCAATTTTAAATCGTCCAGTTTGTATTCAGGGCGATGCCTGGCCGATCTTCTGAGATTTGTACTGATCGGCCAAGACGATGTCCATATCGGCCTGGACGATATTGTCGGCAACTTGTAATTAATGAGCTCCTTTGAAGCTCTTCTATTTAAGAGCTCTTATTTAATGTTTTGAACAATCTTTTGCTGCTTTCTTGACCTGAGAAGATCTTGATGAGAGAAAGAGAGAGAGGGAGAGAGAGAGGATCTTGTGAGGGGGAGCTTGTGAGGGAATTCACAAGGGTTGCTTCAAGGATTACTCTGCTTCTTCTTCGTCTTGAGTTTCTCATCCGTGGAAGGGTTGGTAGAGATAAGGATTCAGCATCTGATTGTTGTTCTCTACCAGCTTCAGGAGGAAGCAAAAGGAGATAGGTTTTCTCTCTTGCTGGGGTGGCAAAAAGAGGTTCGTTCTAAAGGCTTCTCTGCCTAGCTGTGGGGGCTAAAGGAGAGTCATGATTGTAGTGCAAGACTCGGAGGGCGCCTTCGGGGAGTGGACGTAGGTCGAGTTGACCAAACCAATATAAATCTCTGTGTTCTTATTTCTTACTTCCACACTTTTATTTCCGCACTTATTTTTTTGTGGTGTGATTTTGGTTTATGAGATTTTATTTCTTTGTGAAAAGAAAATTTTTAAAATATCAATTCACCCCCCCCCCCCCTCTTGGTTAGCTTGGGCCAGTTCTATAAGGCTTAACATCCCTAACGAACTCTCATAATCCTCTACAATGAGCTAATTCCTACCCCCATTATACGACTATCCTAGTTTTGATCCTCTGTGATGGGTCAATTCCTACCCCCATCACACCATCACTCGCTAGTGGTAGAGTATGCCATTCATGGCACCATCCTTATTTCAATCATCTGTAATGGGCCAATTCCTACCCCAATTATACAGTCATCCTAATTTTAATCCTTTATTATGGGCCAATTCCTAACCCATCACATGATCCCTTGCTAGTGGTGTAGTACGCCATTCATGGCACCATCCTAGTTTCGATCCTCTATAATGGATCAATTCCTACCCCCATTATACAATCATCCCAATTTCGATCCACTATGATAGGCCAATTCCTTCCCCCATCACACAATCACCCACTAATAGTCGAGTATGCCCTTCGTGGCATCATCCTACCTCCCTCCAGCTTTCTTTTCCTCTAGGATAAGAAGCTTCCTTCTCTTAAGATTAAACATGTTAGTAGTGGATAACACCCTTTGTAGCACCAAATCCAAAATCCAATCCAATTCAAAAATTTCAAACCAAATCTAAGGGCTAAGTTTTAAGGTCCTAAAATCCTTTCCAAGAGCTTTTTGAAATCCTATGGATCCTAGCCTAATGACCTTTAATTTAAGGTACATTAATTGCATATTATTTAGGCATGTCTCTAAGGTCAACCATCAAATTTGAGCTCAATCCAACACTCCTATCCCACTAGACTTGCCATCAATTGGATTTTAGCCTTGGGACCCTTTCCAAACCTTCCCATCACATCCATGACATCCATTAGGAGCTAATGATCAATATTCTACACTTTTCTAAACTCAATTAAACCCAAAATTGAGCTGGGATCAAAATGACCAAAATAACCTTTAAAGTGGTTTTTTTACTTTTCCCCAAAATTTAATATGACCTAGCCATATCAAACTCCAAAATTTATTCCAATGGATCTTAAATGACATTATAAACACATTGAACTCAAACCCACGCTTTAGTTTGTCCTAGTTGACCAAGTCAACCATGTTTGACTTAAATGCTCTTTAAGGGTCAAAATGGTAAAATTGACCAAAATGACCAATCTAGTCCATGGAACCACTTCCAAAAGATCCCTTTAATCATTTCAAAAATGTTAAGCTCAACTACAATCCTTAGGTCATCTTGGTTGACATAATATTTCCTTATGAGTTTAAATGGTTTATTCCAACACATTTTATAAATCAAACCTTTCAAATTTCCAAATCTTAACTTATGGATGGCCCAATCATATTCTAACCCTTGGCTAATCGAACCCAGGTGAAGTTTTAAAGTTCAACAGGGATGTTAAGCCCTAATGAACTAGTCACAAGGCTAACCAAGAGAGGGGGGTGAATTGGTATTTTAAAAAAATCTTTAAGCTAAAGCACAAACTTAAACCAAAACCAAGATTCACCATAGAAATTAAAGTGCAGAAATTAAATATGGAAGCAGTATTAAAGAACAAAGAAATTTATAGTGGTTCGATTAACACGACCTACGTCCACACCCCGAGAGGCGCCCTCCAAGTATTCCACTAAACTCAGTAACTCTACTTTTGCTCTGATAACAAGACGGAGAAGCCAGTACAAATCTCCTTTTAACCAATCCCGGTGAGGCAAAGAACCCAACTTCTTTTGATTCCTTCAGAAGCAGGCAGAGAACCCAGCTCCTTTTGATTCCTCCTGAAGCAGGCAGAGAACCTTAATTATATGCTGAAGTAGACCTCTATAAAACCCCCAAGGAACCAGGGATGAAGATCGGAGAAGATGATGATGGATCCTTTCTTGGAGTAACCTTTGTGAAACCCCTCACAAACTCCCCCTCACAAGATCCTCTCTCTCTCTCCCTTGCTCTCATTATCCTTTTGGCTCTCTCAGGTCAAAATATCAGCAAAAGATTTACTCTTGGGTAGAACAAGCGGTCTTAAATAGAAGAGCTTCGAAATAGCTCTTAAATGTAATAAACCGACTTTATCGTCCATGACGATATAAATATCATCCAGTACAATCAGTACAAATTTAACTCAATCAGCTAGGGTGATTTGGGATGATCAGAAGGTTTTTGTTCATATCATCCAAGATAATAGTATATCGTCCTGTATGATTTATATAAATCTTTGAATATAGTCCAAAATATCACCCTGAATAGAAGTTTGCCGATGTTTGATCGGCCAAGAATAACTGAGGTTTTTGAACTAATTATTTAGGTCTATCCTGTGATCATCCAGAATGATATGATCAAGCAATCAAACATTAATTACCTTCCTTAATTACCAGATTAATTTAGGCATAATTATATTTCATCATCCAGGATGATGTCCTGGAGAATGTATAAAAATAAAAGCTACCTAAATAGATCTAGTGGCTAATTCTTTCTAATTTGAGCCTATTATCCTGGTCGATACGAATATCATCTAGGACAATGCACTTAATAATGGCTTCTTTAACCATGATGCACTAATTAGGGTTTATATTTTTAACTGATCATCCAAGCCGATGTTTGGATCATCCCAGACGATGTGAGAAAAAATAGAAAACTCTAAAACAGTAAAAAAAAATTCCCCCAAGTGTGTATGTGCAAGGATACTTAGCATCAGGACCCATAATATTACAATGGACTCAAGAAAAGGTAAAAGATATAATTTTATACATTACAAACTGACTCGGTCCTAATCTACCCAATCTTGAGCTGGTTAAACCTATAGTTTGATCTTGTGGACCTGAAATGCTAGTAGGCAAGAAAGTCATAGAGAAATAGAAGTATTTTGCTATCATCAAAATCATATTCCCCTAAATCAGATTCACAACAATTTTTCCCTTTTTTATGATGGCAAGTAATAGAACAAGCAAAACTAATCAAAGAATAACTCAAATACTACTCCCCCTTTTGACATCACAAAAAAGGAGGAAAAAGTCATAAAAGAAAAAGTAGGAAAAAGAAGAATGAAAGCAAAGTTTTTTTTTTTTTTAATCTAAGCATGAAAATGACAATGTCTGCATGTGATTGATTTTAAAGACTTGTAGGACCAATGAGTTAACGTCATCAAAATTTTAAACTAGTAGAATATCTGATCCTGTTAACCCTAGCTCGGACTTCTCTCAGGTTAAAATCATCTTTTGAAAATAAAACATCTAATTCAGAAGAACCAATTGGATAAGAAAAAGAGATCCATTAATTACTTGGTTTCAGCAAAATATCTTATAGAACAATATTCCAAAGTAATTTGTTACAATTATGAAATTCAAATTCCAAGACATTGAAAATATCAAGTGACACATGAATTCTTCTGAGTTTTAAAATTTTGAAAGAGAAGAGAACTCGCTTTTGGTGGTCTCATTTTATGCCTCTTGTCAATAGAATGGTACACTTTGTGCATCTTTTAATTTTGCATACACTTTGTGTATCTTTCATTTTTTTTTTGTGATCATTGTGCATATTTTAATTTTTGGCATCATTGACCATTTTTTTTCGCAAACTATATCACTTTTCAAAACTCTTAGATTTTCTCAATTGTGAGTATATCTTCTAGATATTAGAGAAAAAAACTCACACTCTAATATAAGGAAGAATAAGCCACAAAACAGACTCAAAATCATATGATAAATGCAATGACAAGATTTCAAAGAACTTGAAAGTAATATAACGGTTTGATCTCCATCGTTGAATGTAACACACGCCGATCCAACGGCTACTACCTTCTGCTGACGTGGTTAATTTATTAACCACATGCTAACCTGTGGTTAGCCTGAGGATGCCATGTAGCACCCTATCACCGCACATTTTTATTTCGCAAACCTGAGAATGCCATGCGTCCCACTATCGCCGTCATTTTTAATTATTTTTATTTGTTTTAATTCTTTTTAAACATACATTCCTTCATATAAATATTAAAAATTTAGTATAATATATCCAAATTTCTAGAATTTTAAGGCCCTTAATTTAAAATTAAAATTATTTTAAAAAATATTTTTTAAGTTAAATTTAAAACATTTAAGTTTAATATATTTAACTAATATTTAATTAAACATCAACATAAATATTTTTAAAAACTTAAATTTTATTTTAAAATAATTTAAATATTTATTGATATTATTTAAATATTTTTTAAAATTAAAAATAAGTTTAAAATATTTTCTTTAAATACTTTAAGTAATTTGGATTATTTAATTACTTAGATATTTAATTAGTCTTTTAATTAAATATGAAACCAAGTATTTTAAAAATTAAAAGTTTTTTCTAAATATTCTAAATAAATTATAAGTTTCATTTTAAGATATTTTAATTTAAACATTAAAGTTAATTTAAAATATTTTCCATATTTTTAAACAATTTCTACACTTAAATATTTCATTAATATTTAGTTCAAGTTAAATTTAAATACTTTTGAAAATGTAAAAAAAATTATTTAATTTTTTTTAAAACTTTAAAAAACACCTAAGATTTAATTTTATTTTATTTTAAAAAATATTTTAAAATATTAATTAATTTTAATTTATTTTAAATACATTTGTTTAAAATAAACTTTATGAATTCAATAAAAATTCAATTTGAATTAGAAATATGCATGTAATATATAAAAAATTTTGAAATTATAATTATTTTAATTTAAAATTATTTTAAAAATAAAAAAACTTATTATGTTTTAATTGATTCTAATTACTTAATTAATTTGATGTTTACTTCATATTTAATTAAATATTATATTAAATATTTTAAAAATGTATTTTAAATTATTTTAACTATCAGAGGGATCGCTCAAAAATGATTTTATTATTTTATTTTTTTTTTAAAATTGAATACTTATATTTTCCCATATAAATGTATATATACATATATTTTTATTTTAATTTTGTTTTAAAATGATACATATGTTAAATTTTTTAGTGTTGGGAGATCCCATGAAACTTTAAGCACATATTGAGAGACTTGAATAGAATTGATGGGAAAATATTGATTGATGATTGGGTAATTATTTTATTAATTATTTATTAATTAATACTTTAATTAATTATTCATTGATTAATTCTTCAATTAATTAATTGAATAAGGGTGTGTAAAAATTTTTTATTCAAATTTAAATAAAATCTTTTAAGATAACATAAAAATTCTAACGATCTAAGAAGTAAGCCCGGGATCGCCAGTAGTTCACATAATATATTGTTGCACTCTTCTCTTCATTTTGTTAGGCTCCTCCACACCTGCGAGTTTTGGCAGACCACCTGGTCTATAAAGGTGCATATTTGTCAAGAGGAATATGTATAATCTCTAAGATAAAAACTATTTTTATGCTTTTTTTTTAAAACTGATTCATTCTAGTTTTAAGTACTAATCGAGTCAATCAGCATTCATTATAACAGTAAAAAATTAAAGAAGAGTCTAAATTTTAATTACATTTCTCTTTAGAATTTTCACCCAAAATAAGTCAAGGGACCAATTAGGACGAATTTTACATGTCGGTCCTAATTCTCAAAATCCTTAATAAAAATGTCCCTGTCACTCTTTTATAAAAATGATCAGACTCATGGATTTAAAATCGACTAGGTGGTTTGCTAACTCCCCAATCCAGGCCAAGGCATGTCCAGATTTTGCACTACATTAGTTAGATTTGTGCCATCATTATTTGGTGCCCAATTTAGATTTAGGATTCGGTGTATATTTTGAATCATAAGGCCCAAATCTCCGAGAATATTATTTCAAATATCTAATAAAATGATCAACTTAAATTAAATTTTCTCTCAATCCAAAATTTAAAACTCAACACTTAGCTTAAGTTGAGGCACTTTTTAATTATTTTAGAATCTTTTTATTTCATACCCTTCCTCCTTAGTCTCTAAAATAAGTGTTCAATCTTGTTCCAATCCCATTTAAAATTACAGTTTCACCTCCTTTGACATCATTCCTAGAAAATCTCTGAACAAAATTTCTATTGTTATTTTAATCAAGAGTCCTCGTAGGAGACTCTAGTTTCCTATGATGTAATTAACTATGAGGACTTGCACTCATAGGAGATTTAGAACCCATATTAATTTTTAAAACTCAATTAATATTTCTCCTAGGAAATCAAACTTATAACAATCATTATCATCATAAATAAATAATTTTTAACATATGATATCTTATTTCTTCAAGGAGATATATCATGCGTTAACATCAATTCAAATATGAAATTAATAATCACTTCTCTTGATTATTATAGTTGGATATTTGACTTAACTTCATTTTGACCCTCCGAGGTCATATGTGGTTCTTTCTTAAATCATGCTATGACATTTGAGAAATACCCCATAATTCTGGGTTTGAACCCATTAAGAGATCTTATCTCCATTTTCTAAGGCAATATACTATCCCTAATGATTTGTTTAACTTTATTATTGAGATTTAAATTTAATTCTTGATTTTCTTCAAAGAAATTTAATTTAGATTTATTTTGCACCTTGCAAGGAAAATCACCTTTTTAAAATTTCCCCCAACAAGTACACCATAGTAATGTCGTCTAAGAACTAAAAAGATTAGCACATGATCAAACCATGAGAGGATTAGAAGAAATAGGTGGAATAACCAAGAAGTCTAGGAAATAAAGAACCTAAACTAAGGAACACCAAACCAGGATTACGCATAGAAGAGAATAGCAAAGCATCCAAAGATGGAAAGATAAACTTTTCCCACCATGGTTGCCAAAAAATCATTATCATGCAGGATAAAATGGTCATAAATCTTTACACTCTACATGAGTAGACTAATAAAAATATAGATGAGATCATAAATAGTTAATTGCATCTTAAGACTTGGCCTAAGAGTGCTCAATTATGGATGCTATTTTATACTCTTATTGCTTTGGCACATAATGTGATCCCTAAGCTCTCCTACTACAAAGAAAGATAGGCTCAATTGGGTTATTTGGCGTGTAAAGATTATATAATTAGTTGACCAGTCAAAAGGGGAGAAATAAAGATAAGAGAGATCACACGTCAAGAGGCCAGAAATATAGTTGGATTCTGTAATACACCCTATGAAAAGAAAAAAGGTTGATGAGTTCTACCATAACTATACCTCATTACTAAAACTATACCAAAATGGAATGGTGTGTGGGGTCTTAATCGTTCTTTAGACATTTTTCCTCCCACCTTTTGAAATACCCATACACCTACATGGCATTTCGAACTAAAATTATATTTTGAAAAAAGAAAGTTATATAAACTATCTAAAAATAATAGAAAACATAAGTATAATAAAGTATATAATATGTACATACGACCACCCACTAAAATTTTTGCATTCATGTCTTATGCATGTGTCTGCAAGTGTTCTATGAGTATAAGGGATGTCTAAGATTATTTTAAAGCAGGTCCTAGGGGTCTATGTACATGTATGTAAAATTTGAATTTTTCCCTAAGGGTTCCATGTCGTCAAGTTGATGGCATTATAGAATTAAGTTTTCAATTTTTTTTATTTTTTTTTTGGAAAAATAACTAATGTTTTAGCACTAGGATGTCATGCTCTCATACTGGGCTACTGCATTATCGTGCGCTCAAATTTGGAGCACTGCGTCATTGCAAGGATGAGAGCTGAGGCGCTAGGTCAATTTTTTATAAAAATAACAAGTTCCATTTGCATCTCATTTTACATAGCCCCCCCTAACAGTTTAGAGAGAGTGGAGATATTTTAGAGAGAGAGTGAGGTTTTGGTGGCTTTAGTAATTTTCTATTATTATCCTTGTTCTGAAAGTTATTCAGATCGAGAAAGATTGCATTATATCTATCTTTGTTTTTAAAAATATAAGAATTTTGATATTTTCTTGATTAAATTATAATTTCATAGTGAAACATTGAGGATAACTTTCTATCTACAAAACTTTAATCCTGTACATTTCTACATCTTATAGTTATTATTATTGTGCACATTTACCTTTTTTTTAATTATTGGGTAAATTGATATGCTATTTTTATACAATTTTAAATTAATTTTGATCCCTGAAAGTAAGGTTATAGTATAATTAAAGTTTCAAAATAATGATACGAACAAACCTTTTTTTGTGAAATTTCTAAATTGTGAAATTTTTCTCAATATTTAATTTTTTTTTTTTCTTACAAGTAAAGCATTATGTAAATTTTTGAAATTGATTGATTTATATTTATTTTACTAAAATGCAATAATATATGTTCTTATCGGGTTGAAATGTGTGATTATGTAGCTATTTATAGTTGGAGGAAGTTATCTTGTGTTGAAAGTACCGGGAGTCATAAAGGCCTGAATTTTTTATACGTGTTAAGCATTTGAGAGTCATAAAAGCTTGTTATGATATGCAAGCACAAGAGAGTCATAAGGGCCTGTTTCTTATGGGATAAGAGCCAAAAGGAAATTTGTTACTTTCTATTTTGATATTTAAAGTATTTCTTTATTTATTTTTAATGCAAAGTTTGCTTTATTTCACTTATCTACAAGATATATTTGGCCCAGTACATGCTTTATTATTAATTCCACTCTTAAATTCATTTAATATGCATATTGAGTTAATTATTAAAAATTTAGATTGGTGGGTGTAGTCTAGTGAGCTGTGTTGCCTCACAATTTTTTTACCCTTTATTTAATGTCAAAAAAAAGGGAAAGAGCCACTTGAATAACTGAGGATTCAAGATTTGACTTGTCTAAGTCTATAGAGGTAATTTCTGATTTTGATATAGTCATGGAGATTATTCCTTTATTTTATTTTGATTCTTAGCCATGTACTATAGTGTATAGATTTTATGTATATATATTTCGACGATCATCAAAAGGAGAAGAAATTTGTGGATGAGTTATTTTCTTGTTAACCTCTGTATATACAACACAAGAGGAAGAGAAGCCATGAATCCAGCGTACATACCTCGTACCCATTGGATCCTCAAATAGTGCTGAAATTTCATAAATCCTTCTCAAATCATGTCATATCGCAGTACATCCGGTGCCATTTCGAAATTTTTGCAAAAATCTTACGATCGTTGTTCAAAACGACGCTACGCCTCGTCATTAAATAGGAGAGGAAGAGACCTCCATTTGGCTGCTCTCTCCCACGATGCTCTCTGGCTTCTCTTCTCTCGCCAAATCCCACGACCTCCTGCTCAACTCCAGCCGAACTCCTCCAATCCTGAAGCCTCTTCCCTGCTTTGCGATCCCAGGCCGACGGAAACACTCAGCCGAAGCCTTGCCCTCTCATACGATCCACACACACACACAAAGAGAGAGAGAGAGAGAGAGAGAGAGAGAGAGAGAGAGAGAGAGAGAGAGAGAGAGAGAGAGAGAGAGAGAGAGACGAGCTCCTCCTACATAGCCGAAACCTACACACCCTAGAGCCATCATACCCGATCTTCCCAAGTGCCGACCTCCCCTCCTCCGCTGGAAGCCGCCCCTTGTGGCAAGCCGAATTGAGCCTTAGTTATAGGATTTTTCTTTTTTTATTATATATATAATATTTAACATACTTATTATATTAATTACTATTAATATTACTATTATTATTTAATTATATTTATTTATTAATAATAAAAGTTAATTATAATTAATTATAATTTATTATGATTAAATATTTTAATTATATTTAATTGTTGTAAATAATAATTAGTTTTAATTAAAAATTAATTATGATTAATTTATAATTATTTTATGGTTAAATATTAATGATAATAATTAATCATAATTTATTAAAATTAATTATAATTAACTTTTAATTTAAATTAATTATCATCATTTATAATTAAATATGTTTAATTATTATAATTATATTTAATTATTTTGAAATTGTAATTAATTATTATTAATTTTAATTAATTAAAAAAATCCTCTCTTACATCGGCATGCGTGTCGGGCCAGCAAACCACTTATGCACACCTTTGTTGAGCGTGGTAGGAGGGAACCCGGTGCGACACCTACGACGAGGTAGGCGAGTGACCCCTCGACCCACGTGTCACCAACCCCACGAAGGTACAGATATTTCCAAAACTCAAAACCTTACTTTAATGTTCATAGTGGATCGGAAACCCGCCCATGCACGCCTTTATTGCGTATGGTGTAATGGGACCCCAATGCGGCATTTACGGCGAGGCGGGGTCAATTATAAGTACCCCCGAGCGGGGGGAAAGCAAACTATCTTTTTAAATGGGTACCATCAAAAACTGCTTTTTCAAAAAGTTGCTTTTGAAACCCCATTCACACCTTTGTTGGCGTGGTGGATGAAAAAAATAAAAAATACTACCGCGGTGTCTCACAAACACTAACCGTACACGTCTTTATTGACGTGGCGGGTAGGCAGCCTCTTAGTTTTTCCCCTAAAAAGGGTAGATGCCGGGAGGTTGCCAAAATTTTGTCTAAAAAGGATAAGGTCTTAGAACAAATAGTGCATGGACTTTATTTGGACATCAAATGAACTTAACTTGGGCATAATTTAAGACAAAATCAAGCTTAAATCAAAAATTAATCAAGTGATGCTATAAGGAACAAGAACTTAAATATGAACTTGATTTTGCAAAGAATTTGGGACTCGAACTTGCAAGTGGCACAATGTAACCACCAAGACTTGACTTGGACATTTAAACTCAAGTAAAGACTTGAGTTAGACAATAATGGACATTGAACCTAAACTGTACAGCATCAGAAGGTACTCGAACTTGATTTTGATTATGAACTCAAAATTGACCTACTATGGATTTGAATTCAAAAGAATGAATCCAAGAAGATTGGGCTTAAGCTTGCATGGATCATATAGAACATTATATCATGCACAAGATAAAGATTTAATTGATAGAGCAATAAAGATCTTGATTAAATGCAAGCAATTGAATACAAAGCTCATGATGAATGAAGAATTTGCAACCATCATTCCCTCACAAATGATGTTGACTCATACAATTTATTAAGATAGTTACAAGGGTATATGTTTGATTGCGAGCATATATCAATGAGCAAATCCACCATACAAGTTATGAACTACTTCCAAGAGCAATGAGAGACTTATGATTCCTACATCTCATTCCAACCAATGTATTTACAATCAAAATATGAAGCTCTCAAATGAATGTAGAAGAACTTTCATGCTAATTTGAATGTAAATATCACTAAAATTTACCTATAAATGATGAGTGATTACAAGCAATGTTAGAGAATGAATGAATTCTCTAGTTCTCATTCCTAAGTGTTGACCACGCAAGTAAAAATCAACGAAGAATGTACTGGCATGCTTGTAATTTATCATACAAGACTTCCAATTGATATTAAGAGATTATTATTTCAATTCGAAGGCAAATGTCATTGAACAAACTTATCACATATGATTTAAATCATCTTCATATAGTAGCAAAGGACTTGTCACATTCAACATGGTTCATCTATGAGCAAAATTCAAAAGGATTACATCAAAATGCAAGCTCCTTCAGATCGCTGTGGGAGACTCATCATATACACTAGATGTCATCTACGAGCAAAATACCAAATGACTACAACAAGTGCAAGTATCCATGGGCCACTATAGAAGACCAGCAATACACCTAATCTATCGCTCAGGAGCAAATGCTGAAGAGACTACGACAAAGATGAACTTCTATAAGCTGTCGTGGAAGACCCGTTGAATTTCTAAAAATACCCCTGCACATGCACCGTAGATTGTATATACATAGGTACACAAGGGGTAAGTGTAATTATAAACCCACATGGGCCCCAACGAGCGTGTTATTGGTACACACGTGGCGTCTAGAGATGTTGTGCGGGTCAATAAAGTTGAACCCGATCCTCCTAAGTAGGTAAATAGGAGTCGACAAGGTTTAATAAATAATTATAAAATGCCCCCAAACACCCGCATGGGCCTCGACGAGCGTGTTATGGGTGCACACGTGACGCCTAGGGATATTACACTGGTCGATAAGTGAATTCAAGTTTGAACCTGATGTTTTTATACTGATCAATATGAGTCGATACGGTTTGAACCATCAAACAAATATGCGATTGCGATGACAGGTATATTTATTTTAATACATTCATATTAGGCTTTCAAGGCCTATAATAATATGAATTCACTAACAAAGGCATAAAGCCTACAAAACACGATCCCCTGTCAGCAAGTTCATAGGGTCGACAAGGTTCAAGCTTAAATAAAAATAACCCCTGACACCCCGATGATGGCCATGTTGAATATTTATCTCAACCGAAAGGGGGTTCACAAATATTTTTAAATTATATCCCAAATACCCACAAAAACCCAAAATAAAAAAAATCTCAAAATCCCAAAATCCCAAAAATGTTTAAAATTGAAATTCAATCCATCAATCACTTAAAACAAATTTCATCCACCCTCCGCATCAGTTTGCCAAGGTGGACAATTAAATTTTACTTCAGCTCACAAAGAGCCAAATGCCTAGTCAAAAATATCACTAGGATTCATTCTCAAACAATCTCCTGCCAATAAGAACGTGGTACGTATCCTCTAACCGGTAGTTTTGCCGCCAAATGGCACCACAAAATACCGATTATGGCCAGCGCCAATATGTTCCTTATTGGCATCAAATTCTTGATATATAAATCAATATGATATTATTAATAGGGCACAAAGCCATCTGTTAGCTAAGGTAGATTCAAATTTGTCCCCTTTGGCAAATATCCAACCCAGGTCTACAAGGTCCCCTTGGACGAAGCAACCCATGGCTGCCGACAAGGATCCTTCTTTCAGGTTGGGTTGACTGCCCCCTCTGACTAAGTTGACCAGGGACAAAGATGGCCCGAGACGACGAAACCATGGGATCTTGATCGGGTCTATCATCCATTCCCCTGCCATCTGCTTTAAGTGCAAGATGGTGCAATTTCTATTTTAAATATCAAAATCTTCCAACCCTTCAAACTTTTCCAAATTCTCAAACCCTTCCAAATGTTTATTGCTGCTACTATATGCCAGATAACACGTATCTTTACATATCTGATTGACTACTAGCCTAAATAGAAAGTTCTCTCTCATGATCGGGAGGGGTAATTAACTATAGGGGCTTGCGCCTATAGGAAACCAGAACTCATATCATAAAGTCCTCGCAAAATGAGGGAAAAATCTTTGGGAAGTGTCTTATCTACAAACCCATCTGCCTTCCAAAATTTACCCCGGAACTTATTCTGTTAAAACTCCCTCGCCAAAAGAAAAAGCAGTAATGTGCTGGCAGAGGCCGGGGCCGAATTTTCAGAGCCCACATTTCTATTGTCTGCAAGTACATTAGTAGCTCTATGGTCTATTTTAAAATTTAAGAAAATCTAAAAAAGTTCCAAATCTTTGATCTTGGACTTAATCTATTTCAATTCAACAATGTATAACAAGCCATATCTATGGGTCATATTAGGTTAGTTTGTGATAGAAAATCTCCGTAGAAATGTCTATTAATCGAAAGTGTAGTAGGATATGCTCAATTTCCTGAGAGGATGCATACTTTGTTGCTCCTCAAAGCACTCAAATAAAAAGCAAAGATTATATTATAATTTGCATGCTCCAAGTCATCTGTGAGAAAAAAAGTTCATATATTTTCTAACAAGGCTAAAATTGACCCTAGTCCTATAACCATATTTTCATTATGGTGGAGTTGTTTTTAAATAGGAATATTTTTATAGTGTTCAAGATGTTCAATAACAACATCATTTGAGAAGGAGTTTGGCATCTCTTATTCAAAAATAATTGGTGCATTTTGATTTATTGAGCTCAATGATCTTGGAAAGAGATCTCTGCTTCGTCTGCTCGTTCTAGTATTTTTGTCATTATGAATAAAACACTAAGGAGAAGAATTATTTTTCATTTACAAACTGATGAAAAAGTTGAGATGGTGAACATTACTTTAATGCACTTGTTATATGGATTCAATGCATAATATCCCTAGGATGAAAGTCTAATGAAAATCCAGTTACTTTTAATAAATAATTTCATAGTTTAACATGTTTATATCCATTTAATTCATTCCTTCGGTATAATCCACAAAGTCCTTTTAACTTGAAGTTTTCGATAGAAGTAATTCCCAGCGTTGAAAGATGAGATACAAGCCTCAAGAGCAGCCAAATATTTATTGAGAAGATCCCAACATTTTTCTTTGAGGTATAGATACACCTCAAAAAGATGCAACAACTATGTAAAGGTCAACATAATTTCCATCGAATTGGGAAAAGTTCAAAGATGGAGATCTTGAGTAGTCCAACAATAGCTCGGAGAGAATGAAAATTTAGGTCAAAAAATGTCAAACCGATCAAGTATGATTTGTTAAAGATCTTCAAGAAGGTTATGGGCAATGCCTGTTAATTGGATTTACATGAAGATCTACATAATGTTTAATGTAAAAAATTTGAAGCCATTAAAGCCTTTAAAGATAGAAGATGAGATATAAGAAGTCCTACTCCTTGATGAGTTATTATTAAGCTGAGACATTCAATTGAAGAATGATTGACTGTGGAGAAAAAAACAAACCCCTTTTATGAGGCACCAAGGTATTATACAAAATCAACAAGAAGGGTTAAGTGGCATTTACGACAAAGTGTTATGCATGTGAAAAAAGAATATAGATGTTTCCTCTCCTCCCACTTGATCACTAGAAATGAATTATTGATAGTCTCCCAGGACAGGAGCATTATTGCCGAGAGAAACTACATTAAAGAAGTACCTCAAGTAGAAGTGTCGAGATATTCCCAAGAGTAATATGTCTAGCACTGAGACAGAACCACAACCCAAAGAAGGTTGAGATGAGTTTCCTTTAGGATCAAGAAGTGCACTGATAATTATGATACCTTGGTATAGTACTTTACGATTGAGATGCCATATCGCATAACTTTGTCATTTATAGGCATGATTTTTTTTAACAAGTCTATTGTATGAATCACGTGTCATGCCAAATTAAATGTCGTCCATGCTTTAACAAACTTTACTTTTATATAAAGTGAACTAAAATAGGAGCATATATTATTATATGGCATATGATAGGCATCTTTTTAATTGGGAGTGTCTTGAGAGAGATCTTGGAATCAAAGATTGAGAGAGAAAATGGATTCAAGGAAGTTTTTCTTACTCTTTGTATGTAATTAAATTTTCTCCATTTATGAAATAGCATGATTAGTTTTTTGTTGCATGTATAATCTATATTATATCATATTTCATATCGTGCAACCTCCTTTACCCAATCACTAATATAACTTTGTTTTTGCTTTACCTAATAGTTCTTCTTAATTTAAAAAATCTTCAAAACAATTTGAAAAAATAATTTTTTTTTATGTTTTATATTATACTGATAAACTAACTAGAAATATTATTGTAGAAATCACTGTAATTGTAATAATGTACCACCATTATGGCTGCTTGGGCGCATCTTTGTACTGGACTAGCACAAGGGAAGTCTAATCAACCTCATTATCACTATTTGTTGTACTTCATAGTCATTAAATTTCAACAAAGATTTTTATTTATGATTTTCTTAAGCACAGAATAAAAATAATTAGGTTTTGTTTGTAATCTGCTAGGATGCAAAATTAGGAAGTGTATGCATTGATATCTTAATAGTGATTGAACTAATAAAGTTTCAACTTTGAATCAAAATTTTAGAGAAACAAGAATTAAATAATTTCAAGCATTGCAAAAAAGATACAAATACTTGTGTAATGATATAGCAAGGAGCAATTCTTTTAATTTTCCGTGACATATATGAAAAAAGGGCAAGACCTAAAATGAATTATTGATCTAAAGATGAACAAGACTTGGAAAATATTTTTAGTTCCTAAACATCTAAATCGCGTCAATATTTTTGTTGACGCTTTAAACAATTTTATTGAACACTATGTTCGTAAACAATAATCTCATAATTCAATTGTAAAGTTGGCCATCAAATTTAGGCTTTCATTAACAACAATCTCAAAGACATTGTTAATAGTACTAATGTTTGAGTTGAGGGCCTCTACTTGTATGTTTATCATCGTCAAGGGCATGTAGTCCAATGTGAATCGCAAAGATAACATGGCTTGATTTTTCACTCTTTGATGGACTATTTGGCTAGTGGAAAAAAATACCCTCAATTTAGTTGCATTTTTGTCCAACATATATCTTAAAGAAGTTACTCATTTTTTCAGTCATATATCTCACAAAAATAATAAACTACCTCTCATCGAAGCACTAAAAAATACTTCATGTGGGCTAGCTAAACCTCTTATTCTTTCATTTCTTTTACTTTCCAAAAAGAAAACTATATTGAGTTGATGTCCCTTTTTAATTACCTTCTAGCTCATTAACTTGAGCATTAGAGAGTCATCTCGCAAACAAAATCATTTAATTTGCATACCTATTGTTATATTTGATTATATGCACATCATGATATCACATATGAAAATTCCGCCGGTAATGGGTGATTTTCCTGTCAAATTTGAATATAAATCTTGGCACATTCAATTATTGTTACACTTTTAGGGTCAAAATCAAAGTTTATTTCCCAAATTTAACAAGCGTGTGATATGACTTTTAGGAAATATGGATTTTGTATTACAAGCTTTAATCTTATTGATGTTGCTCACTTTTCAATAGCCCACTATCTTCAATAAATGTTTAATATTTTATAAAGTTATGTATCCATTTTTTATCATCCATTCTAGGCTCCAGTGAATTTCAACATTCTTTAGAGTCCAATAAGACCACCCAAATGTTGCCTTTCCATACACTTCAAGTTGCGCTGCCCCAAATCTCTTATAATCATCTTTGGATGCATCACTCAAATCCATTTCATCCACCCATTCCCCTGCATCATTGAATCATGATTGATTGTTATCATAAAAAATACATCAAATATAATGAAAATGTTAAAAAACTTATTATGCTTACCAATAAAGATAAGAGGACCATTGGGAACCGTTAAAGATTTAATAGTAGAAGCACGATATTTTTTCACATAGTCTATGTTTTGCTGCACTGTCATGTCCTCAAAAAGTGTTGAGAATAAGTTGTAGTAATGAACATCAATGACTGATCCAGAGAAGCCACTCGCAAATTGGATGAGCTCAGTAGGATTTCTGATTGATAAACGGTTTGACATGATCACATACACATCGGAGTACTTCCTCACTGTGTCATAACCAGCCTTATAATACTTCTCAAGGCGATTAAGTGTGACTCCAGGAGCCAGTGGCTCATTCAATAACTCAATTGCATAAAGCCCTGTTCTATTTGCATACCTATGCAAGATTATGTGATATGGGTATTTGTAAAGCATAATGTAAAAGAATTAATGCCTCATGGATCAAGATTCGAATCATACTACCTCGATGTGAGGAAGTCGATCACGGCAACTGTTTCTTTGATGGTATCGTCTGTCTTGCCCCACGACTGTGTTCCATCTCTTGTTCCGCCATGATCCCACACATTTTGTGATCCAGGCGCAGCTTGTAGATTTATGATCACCTTTATGTTGTACTCCCTACAATGTAAATCCACATTTTAATGTAAGAGACACTTTCATATGTGATTGAGATACTTTCTTATAGATTTAGAAATAAAAAAACACTATATGCTTACTCTGCCCAAGAGAAGGCATTGTCTAATGCTTGCAAGGATCCACCAACAAAAGGATGAGGTGGGTTTTGATCAAATAGTATCCACCACCCAACTGGAATCCTCACTGCATTCAAACCATTTTCTGACATGAACTTAAAGTCATCTTCCACAATGAAGTTATTCCAATGATTCTGCAAACCCCAACAACCATTTAATTAGTATTATTATTGCATCATATTTCCACGACTAATAAAACAACAAAATGAAGTCTTAATCCCACTATGTGGTCGGCTACATGAATCATTTCTCTCCATTGTATCCTATTAAGACTCAAATTCTCATTTAAATCTAAAAAAATGGATCATTTCTGATGCTTTCTAATCAAATCTTTGTATGTAATAAAAAATTATACTGCTCTCACCATCATTGCAGATGGGGCCTTGTCAGGTCCATAGCCATTAGTGACCTGAAATTCTCCTAGGAGCTGTCTCACATTAGTCAATAAAAAAATGGAAGGATCATCATCTCCCCAATTAGTATCCTCCGAATAGTCAGCTGTCACCAACCCTTCTGGCTTGACCTAACTTACCCATCATTAAAACATTCAAGGAGTTAGAACTTCAGAATAAAAAAATAAGATGACTCCCATTAGAATCATTCTCAACTATCTATGCAAACAAACACCTCCAAAAAAGAACCATTGGGCGCTCTGATGCGTATTCGATTAGGATCATCATCATTCCTCACAATCTCAAATGTATGTGAAGAATCTGAGTCACTAGATGAGGTTGAAGTGGCCACCAAATTGTCCTGATCATCTAGCCCCAAGAATTGCCAATTGAAAACCCTAAACTGGAACGTTGTTTCGGTGATCCTCCACAACTAAATAGTATTTCTATTTATCAGTTCATGATTGAGTTTGATTCATATGATCTGAATTACTTATAAAAAGACAAAAGACAGAATACAAGCTATATACTTTTAATGTCTCCCACCCAGAAGCCGATGACTGGCTTGCAAGGATTGCCGATCCTCCACCATTGTTGGCTGAGAGGTAATTGTTCTTCGTGACTGACTTGAGCTGGATCTGAGTACCATCCTGAAATTAACATAAGAATGTTAGTTGTAAGTAAGAAGATTGAAAAAAATAAGCAGTAATTGTTCTTTACCAATAGATCCTTATTCACAGGAATTTCATCAAATAGGTAGGGTGTGATCCAGCCCTCGGTGACAAGCCAGCCACCAAGATTGACGGCCTTGATTGGGGTGGGGGAAGGATTAGGAGCTGCCTTTGCAGACTGGGAGATGATAATTAAGCATGAGAGGAGGAGAACGAGAGCTGGCAATTGGCTTTCCATGGCAAGTAGATCTCTTGCTATTAGATTGCAGAATCACTAATCAGGACTAATAAAGAATTTGATGGGATCTCTTGCTAAGAAAAATGCTTTTATACTTGTTAATAAATGCGACCTCGTCAAAGTTTTTTTAACAATAGATGACTTGAAAACGGCATAAATAGGAGGGCTCGGGCTTCAGATGAAAAGGAATATATAAATAAATTATATATAAATATATTCATCTTGTTATTAAAAATTATTTCTAAAGATGCATAAATTTTGATAAAATCAAATTATTATTTTTTAAAGAATTTGCTTATTCCGCTTTGGACATTTTCAATAAAAAACTCATTATATTACTTGATTTCTTTTTCAAAAATCTCTATAAAAACATTTTGCGAAACTTTTCTCTGCTGTTCGGTTAGTTCGATTCAGTGACCTTCATTTTTAACAAATTTAGACTTCATTTGGGACGATTTTTTTTCTGCTTTTTAAAGGAGCTTTTTAGTATAACAATTTTAATTTGTGTACTAAAAGCTGTTTTATGAAGCAATAAAAAAATCATTCCAAAAGAAGCCTTACTATTCATTGAAAAATGATTGTTAATTTCTTGCACAATTTATTTGAATCTCATATATTTAATTTGAGACAACTTTAGATCACTATTTTTTTTTTTAAAAGAAATTTTTAAAAAAAACTCTGCTTAAAAGGTAAGCATTTATTTTTTATAGTTATATTTATTTTATATAGTCAATGCTTACCTTTTTTTTCAGAGAATTGGAGATACATGACTCTTTAAAGACAAGTGGCAATGTTACTGGACGGCCCAATAGATTAATGTTTGCCCTTATTAACATCTTTTGCTAAAAATATTATTTTGATATATTTTAATAATAAATTTTAGTTGTTTTGTGGTTAGATCAGATGTATTCACCATTCCACAATAAGACCAAAAATAAGTTGTAGCTAATGAACCATTCCAAATTTTGAAAATTGACCATTTCTCTTCATCAAAGGAAATATACAATAGCTATTGTTGACTAATGCAACGTTTCATTTGGGAAGGCTTTTTTACTTTTTTTAAGCAATTTTCTAGTATAAAATTTATTATGCTAGAAAATTGCTTTAAAAAGTATTAAAAAAATCATCCCAAATAAAACTTTAGGCTTCATTTAGAACGGTTTTCTTATTGCTTTTAAAGCAGCTTTGTAGTAAAAAAATTTTAGTTCTAAAAAGTTTTATATTAAAAAATTATTTTAGAAAGAACTATGAAAGTTATCCCAAATAAAATCTTAATCTTTAAAACTCGACTTGTTGATCTAATATTACTCGGCAGAGAAACTATTAACTCTTATTTTGGGAAAAGAAATATACATTTTTATGGGATTTGGCCAAATGCCTGTCTCATAACCCTTTTTGAGTTATTTTTCATTTACCTCAAAAACTAAATCAAATGACCTCTTATTCAGGATCCGTTAGTTGTATATCGATTATGCATGTCTCTAGGGTCAACCCTATAAATTTGAGTCTAATCTGAGCCCTATAACCCTAAAAATTGAATTAATTTCCAAAGATTGGAAAATCTTCAAATATCTATAGCACATGTCACTGCACTGTGCATCTTGTGGAAATTGATCTTGAGAACCTTCCCAAAACCCTTAAACATGTTCATAACCTATATTATGATATCTTAAACACAAAACTGCATTTTGGTGGATACTGGTTGACCACAATTGACCATGGGCCTACTAAATCCCAAAATCCTTAAGGGAAAAATCAATCATTCCCCTAAACCTAAATATGGCTTATTCAAAACAGCCTTTGAAACCTCTAGTAGTGCATTCTAAATATTTTTTTGAGTGTACTAAACCAAAATCTAAGTCTTGGTTTGACCTGGTTGGCCAAGTCAACTATGATTGACCAAAATACATCTTAAGGACCCAAATATACATTTCATGCAATGAGACCTCACCATTGCATGAGACCGCGTCCATTGGGTCAAAAATGTCATTTTAAATTAACTTGTTGAACCTAACGCCAAACCTTAGTTTCACATGGTTAACCAAAATCAACCATACACATCACTAAAATTAAATTCAATGCTTCATGAACCACCAAACCAAATTGAATATTCAAAATTATTTTATTATATATTCTAAGAATGTCCAACATTTTCGTAAGTTAAACCATCATTAAATTTACTTGGTCAATCCATCATGTGGGGTCAAATTCGTGCTTGTACCTAAATTTCTAATCCAAATACCCAAACATTGGGTTCAAACCCCTTGGAGTCTCCCACTACACTATACATGACCTTATCAACCTCCATTCCAGTCAACAATGACTGGTCAACAAGTGAATGGAAGCCCAAAAATTAGTTGAAATGGGTCAAAATGGATGAAAATGAGTAAACCCCATTAACCCCCATTCCCTCAAGATTTTCCTTGCTTAAAATACTTAAATCAACCCTAAAACCCTTATAAGTAGTCCTCTAACTAAGCTTAATCCTTTGGTTTATCCATATGGGGTAAGGTGTGGTCCTCCCCTCCCCTCTCATGAGCTCAACAACTTTGAAAGTTTTTTATGGATGTTAAGCCCTTAAGAACTAGCCCGAGGCTAACCAAGAGGGGGGGTGAATTGGTATTTTTTAAAAAATATTTCTTAGGTAAAGCACAACAATAAACCCAAAACAATTCACCACAAGAGTAGCAGTTTCAGAAATTAAATGCGAAAGTAAAACAAAGAAAGATCACACTGAATTTATAGTGGTTCGATCAAACCTTGACCTAAGTCCACTCCTCGGAGATACCCTCCGAGTATTGCACTAACTAAGTGTCTCTCCTTTAGCTCCCACATCTAGGCGGAGAAGCCTTTACTATAGACTCCTTTTCACTAACCCCGGTGTGGCAGAGAACCGACTCCTTTTGGTTCCTCCTGAAGCGGGCAGAGAACCTAGACCTTTTGTTAAAGTAGACCTCCCAAGAACATCCCAAGGGCGAAGGACGAAGAACAGAGACGATGACATGGAACCTTGCTTGGAGCAACCTTTGTGAACCCTCTCATAAACTCCCCCTCATAAATTCCTCTCTCTCTCTCTCTCTCTCTCTTGAAAGTTTGTTAGGGATGTTAAGCCCTATAGAACTGGCCTGAGACTAACCAAGAGGGGGGGGGGGGGTGAATTGGTATTTAAAATTTTCTTTAAGCAAAAAGAACGATTATCACAAACCAAATCATCACAATAACATTATGATTCTATAGATATTTATAGTTGAAGGAAGTTTTGTTGTGTTGAAAGTATCGGGAGTCATAAGGGCTTGAATTTTTTATACATGTTATTAAGTGTGGCAGAGATGAGGATGCTTAGATGGATGAGTAGCTTTACCCTTAGAGATAGGATACGAAATGAGCATATACGTGAAAAGGTTGGAGTAGCTCCAGTAGAAGATAAGATTAGAGAGAGTCGCCTTAGATGGTTTGGTCACATAAAAAGGAGGCCTTCCGACGACCCAGTTAAGAGAGTAGAGGTATTAGATTTGACTTGTGTTAAGAAAGGTAGGGGTAGACCTAAAAAGACTTGGTTAGAAAATATTAGGAATGACCTTTCTTTATTAGATTTAAACGAGAATTTGGCTTTTAATAGGACACAATGGAGAAAAAGGATTCATGTAGCCGACCCCACGTAGTGGGATAAAGGCTTGATGTTGTTGTTGTTGTTGTAAGCATTTGAGAGTCATAAAAGCTTTTTTTTTATATGCTAGCACAGAAGATTCATAAGGGTAAAGGGAATCTATTACTTTCTATTTTGATATTTAAACTACTTATTTATTTAATTTCAATGCAAAGTCTGCTTTATTTGAATTATCTGCAAGATATACTCTGCCCAGTATAATGCTTTATTATAAGTTGCTCTTAAATTCATTTAGTATGCATAATGAGTTAATTATTAAAAATATTGATCGGTGGGTGTGGTCTGTTGAGTTTTCTTTGATCACACCTATTTTACCTGTTATTTAATGTCAAAAAAGGGGAAGAGCCAGTTGAATTGCTGAGGATTTAGGATTTGACCTGTCTAATCCTATAATGTATATATTTTATGTATATATATTTTGAAGATCAATAAAAGGAAAAGAAATTTGTGGATAACCTATTTTCTATTGCTTAGAAAAACATTAGTAGCTCTATGGCCTATTTTAAAATTTAAGAAAATCTGAAGAGTTCCAAAGCTTTGATCTTGGACTTAATCTATTCCCTGAAGCGGGCAGAGAACCCGAACCTTTTGCTGAAGTAGACCCCCCAAGAACCTCCCAAGGATGAAGGACGAAAAACGGAGATGACGACTTGGAACCTTGCTTGGAGTAACCCTTGTGAACCCTCTCACAAACTCCCCCTCACTAGTTCCTCTCTCTCTCCCTCTCCCAAGCCTCTTTTAGGTCAAGACAACATCACTTAAGGTTATTTGCATGAAAAAATTTGGATCCTTTAAATAGAATTTCAACAACCGACATTATCATCCAGGATGATAGGAATATCATCCAGGCCGATCAGTACAAATCGTGGACTATCGACTTGAACATCGCCCTGAATGGGGGTCTGGATGATCCAAAATTAGCTTGATCGTCCAGGCCGATCTCACGATCGTCCCGACCGATTAGTTCAAAATAGAGGTAAATCGTCCAAAACATCGCCCTGAATGGGAGCTGGCCGATGTTGATCGTCCAGAACATCGCCTTGAATATGATCTGGCCAATATTGATCATCTAGAAGCAACTAAGGTTTTTGAACTGATCTTCCCAGACGATCTTGCGATCGTCTAGGATGATGTGATCATATCAATCATCCTTAATTATCTTTCTTGATTTATGGATTTAATTTAGGCATAATTATGTATATCGTCCAGGCCGATACAAGATTGTCCTGGCTGATTTTCAAAAATACAGAATACATAAATAGGCCATGTCGACAGATTCTTTCTATTTTTGAGGACATCGTCCTGGCCGATACACGTATCGTCAAGGCCGATAGGCTAATGACGGCTGCCTTAACTAAGAGTCCTGATTAGGGTTTCTATTTTAAACCCGATCGTCCAGGACGTTATAAATATCGTCTGCGACGATATGAGTAAAAACAGAAGTTCTAAGTCCGTCAGAAAAAATTCACTCAAGTGTGTGTGTGTGTAGGGTTACTTAGCAACAAGCACTTTACAGGTTACAATTGACTCATGAAGGGGAAAAAGAAAATTATAGACTGACTTAGACCTAGTCTACCCAATCTTGAGCTGGTTCCGATTGCCTTTTGATCTCGTGGCCTTGAAATGTCAGTAGGAAAGGCAGTCATAGTGTTTGATAACATCAAAATCATAATCCATGAAACCATATTTGCAACAATTTATAGCCATGATTTCTTTTAATAAGTCTATGATATGAATCACATGCCATGCTGAATTAAACGTCACCCATGCTTTAACAAACTTTTCTTTTATATAAAGTGAACTAAAATAGAAGCAGAGATTATTATATGACATGTGTTAGACATACTTTTTAATAAGGAGTGTCTATTGTGTCTTTAGTCTTAAGACTTGAGAGATATCTTGGATTCGAAGATTGAGAGAGAGAATGGATTCAAGGAAAATTTTCTTACTCTTTGTATATAATTAAAATTTCTCCATTTATAAAATTGAATGATTAGTTTTTTGTTGCATGTATAATCTATATTATATCATATTTCATATTATGTAACCTCCTTTACCCAATCATTTATATAACTTTGTTTTTGCTTTAAATAATAGTTCTTCTTTATTTTTAAATTTTTTCTTAATAATTTGAAAAAGTAAAAATTTTCAATTTTTTTTGGATATTATATATTATACTGATAAACTAACTAGAAATATTATTCTATAAATCATTGTAATTGCAATAATGTACCATCATTATGGTTGCTTGGCCTTGCCTTTGTACTGGACTAGCACAAGGGAAGTCTAATCAGCCTCATTATCACTATTTGTTGTTCTTCAAAGTCATTAAATTTCAACAAAGATTTTTATTTATGATTTTGCTAAGCGCAGAATAAAAATAATTAGGTTTGTGTATAATCTCATGGGATGCAAAATGAGGGAGTGGCTGCATTGATACCTTAATAGTGATTAAACTAAGAAAGTTTCAAATTTTAAAGAAACAAGAATTAAATAATTTCAAGCATTGCAAAAAAGATGCAAATAGTTATGTATTGATATAGCAAGGAGCAATTCTTTTAATTTTGCATGAAAGATATAAAAAAAGTGAAAGACATAAAATGAGTTATTGATCTAAAGATGAAGAAGATTAGGACAATCTTTTTAGTTCCTAAACATCTCAATCAAGTCAAGATTTTTGTTATCCCTTTAAACAATATTATTGATGACAATGTTTGTCAACAATAATCTCATAATTCCATCATCAATTTGGCCATCAAATTTAGGCTTTCATTAATAATAACATCAAAGACATTGTTAATAGCACTAATCTTGTGGTTTAGGGCCTCTACTTTTATGTTTATCAACGTCAAGGGCATGCAATCCAATGTGATTCACAAAGATGACATGGCTTGATTTTTCACAATTTCTTGGACTAGTTGGCTAATGGAAAACAATACCCTCAATTTAGGTGCATTTTTGTCCAACATATATCTTAGAGAAGTTATTCATTTTTACAGTCGTATATATATAAAAAAAATTAATAAACTGCCTTTCATCGAAGTAATCATAAATACTTCAAGTGGGCTAAGTAAACCTCTTATTCTTTCATTACTTTTACTTCCCAAATAGAAAACTATATTGAGTTGATGTCCCCTTTTAATTTTCCTTCTAGCTCATTAACATGAGCATTACAGAGTCATCTCGTGAAAAAATCATTTAATTTGCTTACCTATTGTTCTATTTGATTATATACACATCATGATATCAGGCATGATTAATCTACCTAATCACTAATATTATTGGAAACCATTTTTGAGATACAATAGTTAACAATCTTATGGAGGGATGACAACAAACCATTATAGCCAAAATTCAATATCAAACTTTGAATATAATTCTTGAAAAATTCAATTACTGTTACATTTTATGGTCAAAATCGAAGTTTATTTCCCAAATTTAATAAGCGTGTGATATAACTCTTAGGAAATATGCATTTTGTATTACAAGCTTTAATCTTATTGATGTAGATCACTTTTCAATAGCCCACTATCTTCAATAAATGTTTAATATTTTATAAAGTTATGTATCCATTTTTTATCATCCATTCTAGGCTCCAGTGATTTCTAACATTCTTTAGAGTCCAATAAGACCACCCAAATGTCGCCTTCCCATACACTTCAAGTTGCGCTGCCCCAAATCTCTGATAATCATCTTTGGATGCAACACTTACATCAATTTCATCCACCCATTCCCCTGCATCATTGAATTATGATTTATTTTTATGATAAAAAATACATCAAATATATTGAAAATGTTAAAAAAATTATGATGCTTACCAATAAAGATAAGAGGACCATTGGAAACTGTTAATGATTTAATAGTAGAAGCACGATATTTTTTAATATAGTTGATGTTTTGCTGCACTGTCATGTCCTCAAAAACCTTTGAGAACATATTGTAGTAATGGACATCAATGACTGATCCAGAGAAGCCACTCGCAAATCGGATGAGCTCAGTTGGATTTCTGGTCAATAAACGGTTTGACATGATCACATACACATCAGAGTACTTCCTCACCGTGTCATAACCAACCTTATAATACTTCTTAAGGCGATCAAGTGTGACTCCAGGAGCCAGTGGCTCATTCATTAACTCAATTGCATAAAGCCCTGTTCTATTTGCATACCTGTGCAAGATTGAGTGATATGGGTATTTGTAAAGCATAATGAAAAACAAATAATGCATCATGGATCAAGATTCAAATCATACTACCTCGACGTGAGGAAGTCGATCACGGCAACTGTTTCTTTGATGGTATCATCTGTCTTGCCCCATGACTGTGTTCCATCTCTTGTTCCGCTATGTTCCCACCCATTTTGCGATCCAGGTGCAGCATGTAAATCTATGATCACCTTTATGTTATACTCCCTACAATGTAAATCCACGTTATAATGTAAGAGGGACATTCATATGTGATTGAGATACTTTCTTTCTGGTTTAGAAATTAAAAAAAAAAAAAAAAACACACACACACTATATGCTTACTCTGCCCAAGAGAAGGCATTGTCTAATGCTTGCAAGGATCCACCAACAAAAGGATGAGGTGGGTTTTGATCAAATCGTATCCACCACCCAACTGGAATCCTCACTGCATTCAAACCATTTTCTGACATGAACTTAAAGTCATCTTCCACTATGAAGTTATTCCAATGATTCTGCAAACCCCAACAACCATTTGATTAGTATTATTATTGCATCATATTTCCACGTCTAATACAACAACAAAATCAAGTCTTAGTCCCACTGTGTGGTCGACTACATGAATCATTTTTCTTCATTATATTCTGTTAAGACTCAAATTCTTCATTTAAATCTAATAAAAATGAATCATTTCTATACTTTCTAATCAAGCCTTTTGATGTAATAAAAATATTATAATGATCTCACCATCATTACAGATGGGGCCTTGTCAGCTCCATAGCCATTAGTGACCTGAAATTCTCCAGCTTGGATCTGCCTCACATTAGTCAACAAAAAAATGGAAGGATCATCATCTCCCCAATTAGTATCCTCCGAATAGTC
Organism: Dendrobium officinale; assembly: GCA_019514585.1. NCBI lineage: Eukaryota > Viridiplantae > Streptophyta > Magnoliopsida > Asparagales > Orchidaceae > Dendrobium > Dendrobium officinale. The sequence continues at coordinate 9,437,834 of CM033698.1, read as the reverse complement.
TGCTGTCACCAACCCTTCTGGCTTGACCTAATTTACCGATCATTAAAACATTCAAGGAATTAGAACTTCAGAATAAAAAGTAAGATGATTCCCATTACAATCAATCTCAAGTATCTATGCAAACAAACACCTCCAAAAAAGAACCATTGGGCGCTCTGATGCGTATTCGATTAGGATCGTCATCATTCCTCACAATCTCAAATGTATGTGAAGAATCTGAGTCACAAGATGAGGTTGAAGTCGCCACCAAATTGTCCTGATCATCTAGCCCCAAGAATCGCCAATTGAAAATCCTAAACTGGAACGTTGTTTCGGTGATCCTCCACAACTAAATAGCATTTCTATTTATCAGTTCATGATTGAGTTTGATTCATATAATATGAATTACATATAAGACAAAAGACATAATACAAGCTATATACTTTGAATGTCTCCGACCCAGAAGCCGATGACTGGCTTGCAAGGATTGCCGATCCTCCACTATTATTGGCTGAGAGGTAATTGTTCTTAGTGACTGACTTGAGCTGGATCTGAGTACCATCCTGAAATTAACATTATAATGTTAGCTGTAAGTAAGAAGATTGAAAAAAATAAGCAGTAATTGTTCATTACCAATAGATCCTTATTGACAGGAATTTCATCAAATAGGTTGGGTGTGATCCAGCCCTCGGTGACAAGCCACCCACCAAGATTGACGGCTTTGATTGGGGTGGGTGAAGGATTAGGAGCTGCCTTTGCAGACTGGGAGATGAGAACTAAGCTCGAGAGGAGGAGAACGAGAACTGTCAATTGGCTTTCCATGGCAAGTAGATCTCTTGCTATTAGATTCCAGAATCAATAATCAGGACTAATGAAGGATTTGATGGGATCTCTTGCAAAGAAGAATGCTTATATAGTTGTTAAAAAATGCGTCCTCGTCAAAGTTTTGTTAACAATAGATGACTTGAAAACGGAATAAAAAAGGCTTTATAAACATCTTTGGCTAACCAAAAAAACAAAAGAATTGAAGCTACATGACTCTTTAAAGACAAGTGGCAATGTTACTGGACTGCCCAATAGATTAATGTTTTCCCTTATAAACATCTTTGGCTAAAAGTATTATTTTGATGTTTTTTAATAATAAAATTTTAGTTGTTTTTTTTGGTTAGATAAGCTGTATTCTCCATTCCACAATAAGACCAAAAATAAGTTGTAAAAAATGGCTTAATTTTATCACAACTTTAGAATAAGGAGAGATTAACAGTTATTTTACGGTTTTTTTTTTCTTAACAGTTGTTCCACTAATTTGTAAAATTTGAATAATGCGCTTCTATTAATCTTTAATCATGAAAGTATTATCTTTGATACGTCATCACAAATTTATCTTGACCGGGCACGAATCTCGTGGCAAAAAACTAATTGGAAACTTCAAAGATTAAACTCAGGAGCATCTGAACTCTGATTTCAGCGAGCTTACTGTCAAACTGAGCGTCTCGAAAAACGAACCCAATGAAACCAAATTCAACCCAGTCCGAGCCCAAATGGGTCCAAATCAAGGGCCTGAAGCGCTGTTGGGAGATTCGCACCACAATTTGAGTTATCAAACGGTCTCCGATTTTAACGAGCTTATACTCGAATCGAATGGCTCGACGAGACGAATCCAACGAGCCTAAGATCAACGAATTCCGAATTAAGGCCTTCAAATGTCCAACGAACGGTGCATGATCAAAAGATTCGATATCGGCCGTCCATTCAAACCACTCCCAATTCACCCATGATCTCACACCTATTTTATGCCACTCCAGAAAAACTATAAATAGAGCCCTCATTCTTCACAAAGGGAACTCAAGTGAAGAGAGAGAAGAAGAAGAGAAGAGAATGAAGAAGCTCCTCCTCGACCACCGCCGGAGCTCTTCCACGCCGCCTGAACAAGCCGGAACTCTGCCGGATTTTCAGGAAACGCTGGGAATTTGCAGAACTTTGTAACTTTGTGAGAAGTTGATTGTAAAACGATCGTCTTGGCTTGTATGACGAATCAGTCATTGTACTTAAAACAAATATTAGTGGAACATTACAGCTGGGCGAGGCCCCATGGTTTTTTCCCTCTTTCGGGTTTTCCACGTAAAAACCTTGTTGCTTATTCTCTTTTCTGTTTGTGTGCTAAATATTCGTGCAACACTCGGATGCGAATTCGTAAACTCTACCGCCTCGTATATTCTAGCCCGCAACAATCTTCATGCCAGAATTAAATTAATTTCTTAACGTGAGAGAGAGAGAGAAGGTGAGGGCTTTGTGGTTTCAATAGACACGTGTTTGGATGGTAAAAATGGTGCAATAAAATATAAGTTTACTATTTTATTAACTGGAGCCCCGCTAATGAACCATTCCAAATTTTGATAATGGACCATTTATGTTCATCAAATGAAATATACAATAGCTCAATTTCCCCAAAAAAAAAAAATACAATAGCTAGACTTTGACTAATGCATAAGTCTTTGGTTTCATTTGAAACTATTTTTAAATTGAGTTTTAAAATAGTTTTTTAGTACAATAACTTTTAGTTCTAAAATTTTTTTATACTAAAAAATTATTTTTAGAAAGAAGTATGAAAGTTATCCCAAATAAAATCTTAATCTTAATAACACGACTTGTTGATCTAATATTGCTTGGCAGAGAAACAATTAACTCTTAATTTCCGGAAAAGAAATATACAACTTTGTGGGATTAGGCTGAATATAAGATATTAATTTGTAACTAGTTGATTCTAACGGCCTCCTCCCTATTTTTGGCAATTTAGTTTGATTAGGTTTTTAATTCTCTTGAATGGGGCCCATGGGGGCTTCAAGATCAGAAGATGAAAATAAAAGGAATGAATAAAATTATTCTTAAGATCTCATATTCATAGATAGAGTGAATGATATAGTCTTAAAATCGAGAAATATGATTGATGGACATGACTTAGTGATGTCTACAATTGTGTGATATCATTTAGATAAAAATGCTTTAATGTTATGGCATCAAAATTTATTTCTTATGATATCTCTATAAGTGAAGAAAATTAGGTAAAAGAATTTTTTGAAAGAAAATGTTGAGTGCCGAGTCATAACTTTAATATAGGCGGGTTTCACTCCTAAAATCTTGTTAATAACTTTTAAATAATCACCTCCCACTACGTGGGCTACATGAATCATTTTTTCTGTATTGTACCATAGAGTTAAGTTCTCATTTAATTCTAATAAATAATATTATTTCTAATGTTTTCTAATGAAATCTTAGGTCTGCATCTATCTTTCTTAACATAGGTCTAATATAATACATTTACTCTCCTAACTGGGTCAACGGAAGGTTGTTGACCTCATTCTTGCACGAGGTTCATCAATCAAAACCAAATCCAAAACAAATATCAAATCCAAAATCTAAAACATAAAATCAAAGCCAAAAGTCTATGTCTCAAAATCTTTTTTGAGTAATTTTTCAATCACTTAAAAAAAAATGACCTCTAATTCACGATCCGTCAATTGTATATTGATTAGAAATGTCTTTAGGGTCACCCCTCAAAATTTGAGGCCAATATGAGTCCTCTAACCTCAAAAGCTAAATTGATTTCTAAAGGATGCAAAAATTTTAAATATTTATAGCTCATGTCACTGAATTGTGCACCTATTGTAGTTTTTCCTTCATAACCTTCCCAAAAGCCTTAAACATTTTTATAACCATTGTTATGACATGTTAAACACAAAACTGCATTTTGGTGAACACTGATTGGCCATAGTTAGCCATGCATGGGCCCACTAAACCCCATAATCCTTAAAGGAAAAATCAATCCTTCCCTTAAACCTCAATATTGTGTTGCGAATCTGGATTCAGAAATTATTATTTTGATGATAGCAAACTGTTCTTACACTTCTGCTTTTTCTACGACTGTCTTACCTACTAATTATTCAGGTCCACAAGATCAAATTGTAAATCAAACCTGCTCAAGATTGGGTAGATTAAGACTGAGTCAGTTTGTAATGTACGTCAAGTATCTTTTTCCTTTTCTTGGGACAATTGTAACAATGTGGGTCTTGATGCTAGGTAACCTTACACACACACACACTCAGGAGAAAATTTCTATCTATTTTTAGAGTTTTCTACTTTTTATCACATCGTTCGGGACGATCCAAAATCGTCCTGGACGATCAATCAAAAATAAAACCCTTATTTGGGCTTCCTCGTTAAGGCAGCCATAATTAAGCAAATCATGCTGGATGATATTTGCATCGTCCGAGATGATAAGCTCAAATAAAAAAGAATCATCCACCATAACATTTTAGGCATGTTTTATTTTTGGACATCGTCCAGGATATCCAGGACATCATCATAGACGATGCAGTGTAGTTATGCCTTAATTATTGTAATAATTTAAGAAAGCAATTAATGTTTGATTGCACGATCATATTATCCTGGACGATCGTAGGATCGATCGGGATGATCAGTTAAATGAACCTTAATATCTTGTTGGGCGACCAGAATGATGTTCTGGACAATGTATATTATTTTTACACTAATTATCTGAGATGATCCCAAATCATCCTAGACGATTAGTTATTTTTCCATCATCTAGACATGCAATTAGGGCAATGTTCTCGATGATATTTATCATTTTGAACAAATCGGCCTGGACGATCATCAAATCATCTGAGAAGACCAGTTTACTTTTCCTTCGTCCAGATATACATTCAGGGCGATTTTCTGAATGATACTCATCGATTTGAACTAATCATCCAGGACGATAAGAATATCGTCACGGATGATAAAGTCGGTTTGATATAATTAAGAGTGAATTTGGAGCTCTTCTATTTAAGACATCTTGTTTATCCAAGATAGCATCTTTTGCTGTTATATTGACCTGAGAGAGCCAAGAGGAGAGGGAGAGTAAGGGAGAGAGAGAGAGAATGGATCTTGTGAGGGGGAGTTTGTGAGGGGTTTCATAAAGGATGCTCCAAGCAAGGATCTGAGTCGTCTTCTCGGGTCGTTGTCCCTAGTTCCTTGGAGATTCGAGAGAGGTCTACTTCAACAACTGATCAAGGTTCTCTGACATCTTAAGGAGAAACCGAAAGGAGTTGGGTTCTCTGCCTACTTCAGGAGAAAGCAAAAGGAGTTAGGTTCTCTTCCTCACTAGTGTCGGTGGAAAGGAAGTTTGTATAGGCTTCTTCATCTTGTTATGGGAGTAAAAGGAGAGTCACTGAGTTCACTCCAATACCCGGAGGAGAGGCTCTAGGGAGTGGACGTAGGTAAAGTTGACCGAACCACTATAAATTTTTGTGCGTTCTTTATTATATCTTTTTTCACATTTAATTTTCACAGTTCATTTTCCTTAGGGTGAATTTTAGTTTGGCTTAAATTTGTGTTTTTGATTGAGAAATTTTTTAAAATACTAATGCACCACCTTCTTGATTAGCCTTGGGCTAGTTCATAATAACTTAACATCCTTGGCGAACTTTCAAATGGTATCAGAGCGAGATTCATAAAAAAGGAGTTTTTGAAAACTTTTGAATTTTGATTCATGGTTAAGTCCGATAATCAAAATACTGCGGAAGGGTACTCTATTTCCCGACCACTTTTGTATGAAATTATTCCTTTTATGTTTTGAAAAACTTGTATATCTATGTTTTTACAATCGATTGACTATCATATGTAGATGCTTGTTAAAGAAGGTTATTCATCTCCATCACGTGAAATTAAAGGCATTAAAATTGAACTTCCTTTTACTAAATAGAATTTTGATGATAGGGATTTGGTACAAATTAATGCAAAATATTTGAATTATTTTTTCTGTGCTTTGAAATACAAATTACATGCGTGTTTCAACTTATGCTACCGGTAAAAAAATTTTAGGATAGATTGTGTATTACTTCTGAAGGAAAAAATGAAGTGAAGCAATCTCGATTGAATATATTACTACATGACCACGAACATTTTCATATGAAACCTACTGAATCAATTTATGACATGTATATTACGTTTACTCAAATTATTACCTGACTATATACCTTTGGAAGAGAACTCACGAATTATGAAAAAGTTAATAAAATTTTGAGATGCTTGTCTTCTTCCTTGATGTTAAGATTACTTCAATAACTGAATATAAGGATTTGAATCCTTATTCTATTGATAACTAACTTGGATCACTCAGTGCTTATGAGTAAGGGGTGAACCAAAGACAACTTGATGTATGTGAGAAAAAGAAGGAGAAAACTGTGATGCTGAATGCCAATGACATTGACACTGATTCTTTTAGGTCTAAAAGAGATGATGTTGTCTTAATCACGAGAAAATTCAAAAGCTTTCTAAGGTAGAAGCAAAAGAACCATCAGAAGTAGAATAACGGTAAAGGTAGCAAAAATTTTAAAAGTTTTAATGATATGATTTATTTTAAAAGCAGGAAGCCGTGACATGTTAAAGTCGATTGCCCTACACTTTAGACTCACCCAAGAAAGGAGAAGCGTGAGGAGAGACCCAAGTTTAAGAAGGACAAAAAATAGTTCTAAAAGGCATTCTGGGTGGATTTTACATCTAACTCCTCTGAGATTGAAGCTGAAGAGGAAACAACAAATATGTGTTTGATGGTAGACGATCATCTTGGTCAATCTGACCAAGAAGAGGTGTGCAAATAAAGCTACGAACAATTACTTGAAGTTTGTGAGAAAATTTATGCATTGTATAGGAAACTTATGAAATCACATGCTTGTTTAAAATTATAATTTTTAAATTTACAAAAAAAACCATGAAGTTTTATGTAAAGATCACGTCCAAATTAATAGCAATCACATGTCATTACTTGATGAGTTTGATGATTTAAAAAAAAAAGTATTTTGTGTTGATCATTGAGCATGATTCATTAAAAACATCATACACTGCATTTTAAAATGATTTTAAAATATATATTGATGAATCTAAAAGTAGGGGGCACTATTTGAAGGTTGATAATGCTATTTTAGAAAGTGCTAACTCGATGTTTAAAGCTGAATTAAAAGCACTTAAGAAAATAGGACTCCACACACACTTGAAAAGTTTTTCAATCATGATACAAAGCCAAAAAATTTTAAACCTACGAAGAGGCACTATAACCTGAATAAATTAGGAAACCCTTTTCCTGGTGTTAGATGTTTTTCATATGGCATGTTAGAATACATTTCACACACTTACACTATTCACCGTACTATACATTGGGTGTTGATACCCAAATTACATAACTCATAGCATGACACACATGCATTGTATTCTTCTTTTCATAAGAATATACCTAAACTGGTTTGGATTCCTAAATTTGAAGTTTGATGATTTTGTAGGCCTGCTATCACAAAAAGCCTCGTGTACCTGAACAGTGGATGCTCACAACACATGACTGGAGATTCCCACTAATTCATTTCGCTGGAGGCTAGGGCTGAAGGCAAGGTCTCTCTTGGAGACAATACCACCAGGAAAGTGGTGGGCACAGGTATAATCGAAAACTTCAAGAACCTTTTGATTGAAATTATTTTGCTTATAGATAGACTAAAATACAACTTTCTAAGCATCAGTCAACTATGCAATACGGGCTCGTCATAATTTTTTTGGCAAATATATGCATTATTAGTTTGAATAATAATATCATTTTACAGGGAAAGAGGATCAATAATATTTACATGCTTAATTTAAATAATATTGAATGTGTTGTTTCATTTTACTTAAAAATACTACTGATGAGTCATAGTTGTGGCACATGAGGTTATGTCATGCCAGTAGAAAAATCCTTATGAGAGTGACCCAAAAAGACCTAATTAGAGATCTCCCCAAGCTTAAGTTCACCAAAGACCACCTTTGTGATACCTACAAAATAGGGAAGCAAGGCCAATCCTCTTTCCATTCCATTAAGAATATTGGCACCTATAGACCTTTAAAATTCGTTCACATGGATTTATTTGAACCCATTAGCACTACCAGCTTAGGGGGGAAGTTTATGAATTTGTGATTGTCGATGATTACTCGAGATTCACTTGGATTAAATTTCAGTCACATAAGCGTGAGTCTTTTGATGAATTTAGATCCTTTTTCACTTGGATTAAAAAAAAGCTCGGTTGTAAGATCTTGACCATCCTTAGTGACTATGGGACAGAGTTTAAAAATGAGATATTTGGAGACTTTTGTAAGGACAAGGGGATTAGTCACAAGTTCTTAGCTCCTAGGATCCCTTAGCAGAACGGGATAGCTAAAAGGAAGAATCGGACCTTAGTTGAAGCTGTTAGAGCCATACTTGCTGAGTATTTACTTCTAAAATATTTTTAGGCTGAAGCGGTAAATACAGCTTGTTATGAGTTGAATAGGGTGAATGTTAGAGCCAAACTAAATAAGAAATCCTATGAGATTCTTAAGGGTAAGACACCCAACCTTTCCCACCTCCATGTCTTTGGTTGTAAAGTTTTCATTCGTGATAATGGAAAGTACACTTAGGAAAATTTGACCCAAAATCTGATAGAGTGTTTTTAGGATATTCAAGTGTGGGGAAATCCTTTAGGGTATTTAATAAGAGGACATTGGTAGTGGAGGAGACTATTGATGTAGTGTTTGATGAATCTAATCCTAGGAAGTCTAGAGTTGAGGATGAAGATGATGTTAGAGAGATTACCCAAGGAGTTAAAAATTTGGAGAAGAGGGTAGGCTCCTAAAACACTGAAGGAGTAAGTGAGATTATCCAAGGAGTAGAAAATGCAAATATGAAGAAAAGGGTAGAACCTACACACACTTTGCATAGAGATTGGAGATTTTCTTTTAGTTATCATAAAGAACTGATCTTAGGATACCCTTCTTAAGATGTTAGGACTAGGCATGGACTTATGAAGGAAGTGAACCAATTATCTCAATGACTGAACCCACCAACATCAATTAAGCCTTTTATGATAAATTTTGGATCTTAACCATGAAAGAGGAATTAAATCAATTTGTTAGGAATGATATTTGAGAGCTTGTAGAAAGACCAAATGGATAAAGTGTAGTTAGAACCAAATGAGTCTTTAAGAATAAGATGAATGATACTTGTGTGGTGGTTAGGAATAAGGCAAGATTGGTGGCTAAGGGGTTCAACAAAATAGAAGGAATTGATTTTGAGGAGACCATTGCAAATGAAGCTAGATTGAAAGCCATTAGAGTACTACTAGCCTTTGCTTGTTATAAAAGATTTAAGCTTTTCCAAATAAACGTTAAGAGTACCTTTTTAAATGAGGTAATAAAAGAGGATGTGTTTGTTGAGCAACTTCTAGGTTTGGAGAGTTCCCAGTTTTTAAATCATATTTACAAATTAAAAAAGGTCTTATACAGATTAAAACAGGCACCCAGAACTTGGTATTATAGGCTTAGCACATTATTACTAGAATGGGAGTTTATTAAGCGGAGCGTAGACACCACCCTTTTTTTTAGGAAAGTAGGAGATGAGTTACTCATTGTTCAGATCTATATTGATGATATACTTTTTAGATCTTCTAATAAAAGGCTATGTGATAATTTTTTTAAAAAATAATGAGTAAGAAATTTGAGATGAGTATGATAGGAGAGTTATCCTATTTTTTGGGGTTTAGCATAAAACAATTAGATAATGGAACCTTTCTAAGTTAATCAAAGTACATAAAGGACATCTTGAATAAATATGAAATGGATAAAGTCAAGCCAATAACCACTCCCATGACCTCCATGTTCAGATGGATAAGGACCCAAATGAAAAATCTGTTGATCAAAAGAAGTACAAAGGGATGATTGGATTCTTACTTTACCTAACTACGAACTGACCTAATATAATATTTGATGTTTATCTCTGTGCTAGATTTCAATTTTATCCTAAAGAATCCCACCATACTGCAGTCAAGAGAATTCTTAGATATCTCTTAGGAATCCAAAACTTATGAATATGATATTCTAGACACAACATTTCTTTTGAGATTATTGGATATTCTGATTATGATTTTACAAGATGTAGGGTGGATAGAAAAAGCACTTTTGCGACTTGCTAATTCATAGGATAGTCTTTAGTCTCTTGGTCTAGTAGAAAATAAAACTCTATTGCACTTTCCACTGTTGAATCTGATTTCTCTTTATTATTCAATTCATTTTTTTGAGTTTGATCTTTCTTTTCAAAAGGCAATTTTCCTTGAGAGAAGTCCGAGCTAGGGCTAATAGGATGGGCTATTTTACCATTTTTTGGATTTTTATGATGTTAACTCATTGATTCTTACAAATTTTTAATTCAATCACATGGAGAATTTATAATATTCATTCTTAGATTAAAAAAAAAACTTTACTTTCGTTCTTCTAGTCTTTTTCATTTTTATTATCTTATGTTCTACCTTTTTTTCTGGTTTCCTCCTCCTTTTTATGATATCAAAAAGGGGAGTAGTGGAAAGTATATGAGTTGCTTTGTCGTATTGTTTTACTTTTGTTCATATTTTATTTAGTTTTGATTGTTTGTCATCATCAAAAAAAAGGGAGATTGTTATGAATCTAAATTTAGGAATTAGAATTTTGATGATAGTAAACTGTTCTAACACTTCTATTTTTTCTACGACTATCTTGCCTACTAACATTTCTGGTCCACAAGATCATATTGCAAATCAAACCAGCTCAATATTGGGTAGATTAGGACTGAGTCAGTTTGTAATATATGTCAAGTGTCTTTTTCCTTTTCTTGAGTTAATTGTAATAATGTGGGTCCTAATGCTAGTTAACTTTACACAAACACACTCGGAAGAAATTTTTTGTCTATTTTTAGAGTTTTTTATTTTTTATCACATTGTTCAGGACGATCCAAAATCGTCCTAGATTATCAGTCAAAAATAGAAACCCTAATTAGGGCATCCTGGTTAAAGCAGACACAATTAAGCAAATTATCATAGGCAATATTTGCATCGTTCAAGATGATAGGATCAAATAAAAAAGAATCAGCCGCCACAACCTTTTATGCATGTTTATTTTTGTACATCATCCAGGATATCATCCTGGACAATGCAGTATAATTATTCCTTAATTAGTATGGTAATTAAAGACAGAAATTAAGGGTTGATTGCACAATCATATCCTCTTAGATGATAGCAGGATTGGCCGAGATGATAAGTTAAACAGACCTTAGTTTCTTCCAAGACAACCAGAACGATGTTCTGGATGATGAGTATTATTTTTATACTAATCATCTTGGATGATATCAAATTATCCTGGACGATCAGTTATTTTTTCTTCGTCTAAAATTCAATCAAGGCGATGTGTTGGATGATATTTGTCATTTTGAACTAATCGGCCAGGATGATTGTGAAATCGCCTGGGACGATCAATTTATTTTTCCATTGTCCAAACACACATTTAGGGCAATATTCTAGATGATACTCAACGATTTGAACTAATCGACCAGGATGATTTGAATATCATCTTGGGCGATAAAGTTAGTTTGTTATAATAAAGAGAATTTGGAGCTCTTTTATTTAAGACCTCTTATTTACCCAAGATTACATCTTTTGCTGCTATCTTGACCTGAGAGAGCCAAGAGGATATGGAGACTAAGGAAGAGAGAGCGATGATCTTGTGAAGAGAGTTTATGAGGGGTTTCATAAAGGTTTCTTCAACTAAGGATCTGAGTCATCTTCTCCTATCATCATCCCTAGTTCCTTGGAGGTTTGAGAGAGGTCTACTTTAGAAACTAATCAAGGTTCTCTGCCTATTTTAGGAGAAAGAGATAGGAGTTGGGTTATCTTCCTGCTTGAGGAGGAAGTAAAAGGAATTGGGTTCTCTACCTCACCAATGTTGGTGGAAAGGATGTTTGTATAGGCTTCTCTGTCTTGCTATGGGAGCAAAAGGAGAGACATTGAGTTTAGTGCAATCCCAAGAGGAGAGGCTCCGGAGAGTGGACGTAGGTCAAGTTGACCTAACCAGTATAAATTTTTATGTATTCTTGATTACTTCTTTTTCTGCATTTAATTTTTGCACTTTATTTTCCTTATGGTAAATTTTGGTTTGCTTAAGTTTGTGTTTTTGATTGAGAAATTTTTAAAATACTAATTCAACCCCCCTCTTGGTTAGCCATAGGCTAGTTCATAAGGGCTTAACATCCCTAACGAACTTTCACATGGCTCATTCAAAACAACCTTTGAAATCTCTTCCAATGTATCATAAATATTATTTGGAGTGCATTGAACAAAAACCTAAGTTATGGTTTGACATGGTTGGCCAACTCAACTATGGTTGACAAAATATTTGTTAAGGACCCAAACATGCATTTCATGTAAGGAGACCTCACCATTGCATGGAACCACCTCCATTGGGTACAAAATGTCATTTTAATCATTTTGGACCTAATCCCAACCTTTAGTTTGACTTGGTTAACCAAAAACAACCATAAACTTCACCAAAATCAAATTCAATGGTTTAAGCACCACCAAACCAAATTGAACATCAAAAACATTTTATTGGATATTCTAAGTATGTCCAACATTTTCTTAAGTTAAACCATCATTAATTTGACTTGGTCAATTCATTATGAGGGGTCAAATCCATATGTGTATTTAAATCACCATCCAAACTCAAAACCATTTGGCCCAAACACCTTGGAGTCTTCCTTTACACCATACATGACCTTCCTAATGTTGGAATCCATGACCCCTAGTTTGAGCTTTTGATGATGACAAATAATATCGTCTAAATATCTATTCATTGAATATCCTTTGATTTCTTCTATTGCCTGTGAGTACTAACATTTCAGGAAGATCACAAATTACTCAAGACAATAGGGAGACTCAAGACTGGTTAGAGTAGGAACGTGAGTCTGAAATAATGTAATTTTCTATTTATTTTATATTTTCTTTTCTTGAGCCTGGCCACAAACTACATGTAAGTCTGAGCAACTAGGCACACACACAGGGGGAGGTTTGTTTTAAAAGAAACAAAAATAAAGATTTCTCTATTGATCGTACTATACAACTTTATATTGTACTGTATGATCTGATCTGGTTAAATGATTTTTTATGAATAGATCATACTGTACGAACCCTATCGTACTGTACGATGTGTTACAAATCTAAAACACTAGCCGTAAGATTAAGTTAAGTATGTTTTTATTAGCCATTCGTACTATATGAATATGTTAGTAAGGTACGATATTATTTGAATACTTACTAAAATTAACCCATAATTAGTGGGTTAAATCGAGGACTGATCTCTGATTGGTCATCATACTGAACAAATCTATTCGTACTATACGATGAACAAAGACCCTTTTTATCGTCTCGGAGATCATCCTGAATGATCCCTTGATTTGGCCTCAATGTACTATACGAAATAGATCGTACCATACGATGAATAGAGATGAGTTTTGATCGTCCCGTCTATCATCCTGTATGAACAGGAGAGTAGAGATTCATACTGTACGATGTTGTATCGTACGATACGATTTATTTTCAATTGTTTGTAAACCTTTGTACTAGGATGAAAACTGTTATACATATCGTATTGTACAATGTAATATCGTATTGTACGATAGTAACGACTACTTTGAATATTTTAGGGATTTTGGAGCCTGTTTTATGTATCAAATTAGTAATCTTTTTGAGAGAAACAGAATGAGGGGAATATGATTAGAGAGGGAATCCTTGGGAGAGAGCTCTTGAGAAGTTTTTAGGGTTTGAGAGAGAAAGGAGAAGGTGAGCTTGGTGAGGGAGAAAAAGTGTGAGGGAGATCACACGGTTGCTTTGTTCTTACTGCATCTTGCTCCTCCTATGGCCCGAGAGGAACTAGTGGGAGGCTTTCTAAGGAGGAGACTCTTCTACATCCATGACCTCGAAGGTACTCTGCCTTCTCCAGGAGGGAGAAAAATGAGAAGGTACGCTGCTATCACTAGGAGGGTGAGAAGAGCGCTAGGCACTCCGTCACGCCGGGTTGGTGAAAGTGAGTCTTGTAAGGGCTTCTCTGCCTTGCCGAGGGGGTAAAATGAGAGCTATAGTTTTGTAGTGAAATTCCTGGAGCGGAGGACTCTGGGTGCAGACGTAGATCATTGTTTGACCGAACCATTATAAAAATTCGGTGTGCTTTTTCCTTATCATTTTTTTTATTTTTACTTGCACTTTATTTTAATTTTACTTAAATTTATTGGAGATAATTATGAGGGGAAAAGAATTTTAGTTTTACATGTTGAGTTTTCAATCAATTTCTTTCGTATTAGTTAAAGTTTTCTTGTTAAAGATTTAAAAACACAAAAATATTAGAACTCTTGCTTAGGATTTTAAATTATTGCAACAAATTTTCACAATTCACCCCCCTCTTATCAATCTAGTAATTTCAATTGGAATCAGAGCCCATTTTCAAAAATCGTGTTTTAGAAAACCTTGAAAAATGATCATTTCACATTTTGGTAATCGTAACACTGCGGAGGGTTATTCAATAGCCCGTCCACCACTTTTTGACAATATCTTGCTTGATTTCTGGAAAATTAGAATATTTACTTTTTTGCAGTCTATTGATTACCGCATGTGGATGTTAGTCAATGATGGATATGTTGCACCTTTTAAAACTATGAATGAAGTGAAAACTCAAGTGCCTTCTAATTAATGGAGCAATGAGGATAGGGAATTAGCTCAATTAAATGCGAAGTGCTTAAATTGCTTTTTCTGTGCATTAAAGTCTGAGGATTATATGAGAGTTTCTATCTATTCTAATGGTAAGGAGATTTGTGATAGACAGTGCATCACGTACGAAGGAACTAGTGAAGTTAAATAGTCTAGGCTTAACATTCTATTGTATGATTTTGAACACTTCCATATGAAACCTAGCGAAATAATATCTGACATGTAAACTAGGTTCACCAAAATCGTGACATCTTTGCATGCATTAGGTAGAGAAATTTTAAATTCTGAAAAGGTTAACAAAATTCTTAGATGCTTACCTAGTTCCTATGATGATAAAATTACTACCATCACTGAATCTAAAGATCTTAACATTTATTCTATTGATAATCTACTTGGTTCACTCATTGCATACGAGCAAGGAGTGAGTCAAAGACAAAGTGATGCAGGTGAAATGAAGAAAGAGCGAACAGTGGCATTAAAAGTAAATAATTCAGAAAGTGACAGATCTATAGGGGAGGAAGAAGATGATATAGCCTTGATGACCCGACAGTTTAAGAACTTCTTAAAGAGAAAATAAATGCGTCATCAGAATGGCTGGAATAAAGGTAAAAGCTCGAGGTTTAATAAAGTTTCATCTGATACAATCTATTTTGAGTGCAGGAAGCCAGGTCACCTTCGAGCTGATTGCCCCAACCTAAAGAACCAACCTACTAAGGAAAAAAGTGAGGACAAAGTCAAGTACAAGAAAGCAAAAATGAAGACACAAAAAGCATTTTGGGCCATCTTTGCCTCAGAATCGTCATAAGAAGAAGCAGAGGAGGAGGTAACAAATTTATGTTTAATGGCTAACGATAATCTTGATCAATCAGATCAAGATGAGGTATGTCAACTTTCATATGAAGATTTATTGCTTATTTCTGAAAAAATTCATAACTCGTATAGGAAATTGAAAAAGATGCATATTAGTCTTAATATTGAGTTTAGTACTTTACAAACTGAGCATGCTAACCTAGTCAAAGAAAATTCTTATTTAGATAGAGATCATATGCTACTTCTTGATGAGTATGATACATTAAATAAGAAGCATATTGAACTAACTGAAGTGCATGAAACCTTGAAAACCACTCATGTTGAACTAAAAGAAGCTTTTAATAGACTAGATAAAACTTGCATTAGAAGTAGATAACAGTGAGCATTTGCTAAAATGGGAAGTTTGCGGATTGACATATCAAAATAATACATTTAAAGAAAAAATCAAAGAACTAGAAAAGGAAATTGCATCACTCACATTAGCCCAGTCTAGCAAACCCCCAACACAACATACATCACACAACTTTAGGAAGAAGCATCACCACCAACATAGGTTAGTGAACACATTTCCCAGTGTTAGGTGCTTCTCTTGTGGCATGCTAGGTCACATAGCCCGCACATGCACAATTCACCATAAAACACCTAGTATGGAGACCTAAAGTGCATCCATCACAGCATAGCATGCATACATCTCATTCATACAAGCATAAGGAGGAACTTAAACTCACTTTGTTTACTAAATCTAATCCTTGAATGAAATTGTAGGGATTCTCTCACAAAAGACCTAGTGAGAGCATGTGGTACCTGGATAGTGGCTGCTCGTGACACATGATTGGAGATATGAAGAAGTTCATTCTACTAGAGATCAGAACTGGAGGCAAAGTAACATTGGGAGACAACACTACCAAGAAAGTGAGAGGCTCAAGTATTATTGGTAATGCTAAGAATTTTTTAATTAAAAATGTTTTATTAGTTGATGGTTTGAAGCATAACTTACTTAGCATTAGTCAAATATGTGATAAAATTTTTGACATTAAATTTCTATCTGACAAATGCCTGATTAGTTTAAATGACAAACATGTTTTAGAAGGAAAACAAATGAACAATATTTACATGTTTGAGCTTGATTGCATTGATAGTTTAAATTCTTTTTTCTTAAAAATAATAGTTGATGACTCGTGGCTATGACATAGGAAACTATGCCATGCTAGTTTGAAAACACTTAGAAACATTACTCGGAAAAACCTAGTTAGAGGCGTACCTAAGTTAGACTTTACTAAGGATCACTTATGTGATGCTTGCCAACTAGGAAAATAAGTCAAATCATCCTTTCATTAAATTAAAGATGTAATCACCTCTAGGCCATTAGAAATCCTACACATGGACTTATTTGGACCCGTTAGCAAAGCCAGCCTAGGAGGGAAAAATTATGGATTTGTGATTGTAGACGACTTCACTAGATTCACTTGAGTAAGATTCCTAGCACATAAAAATGAGTTGTTTGAGAAATTTAAGGTATTCTCCACAAGGATTCAATGAAAATTAGGTTGTGAAATCTTAACAATCCATAGCGATCATGGAGGAGAGTTTCAAAATGAAAGATTTGAATCATTTTTCCAAGAGATAGGAATAGATCATACTTTCTCAGCCTCTAGAACACCTCAACAAAATGGTATAGCAGAAAGGGAGAATAGAACCTTGGTAGAAGCCACTAGGGCAATGCTAGCAGAGTACACCTGTGAAGATCGCTTTGCTCCAGGATCGTCCGAGATGAAGTTGGATCATCCCGGGACGATCGGTATAGGTTTGGTCGGAATTGTGAAAATTGAGCAGTTCGTCTGGACGAAAATTTAGATCATCTGGACGAAAATGCTCCAGAGGACCTGTCGCCGGGGACGATAATTAAATCTCGTCTGGGCGACACTTGTCCAGAGCCATATCGTCCCGGGATGAAGTGTGATCGTCCGGGATGATCAGTCTGGATATATATAGAAATGAGATATTTTGAAGAGAGAGAAGAAGCCCAGGAGAGAGAAAAACGAAGGAAAAAGTGGAAAAGTTGATTTTCCGATGACGCCGAGCCGTTTTCGTCCGACGAGACTGTTCAGGAAAGTGTTGTACGCAAGGAAAGGCATAATCTGCCTTTCTCAATTTTCAGAACCGTCGTGTTTGGCGGTATTATCTGTCCGGAATTGATTTTTGCAAGGGATTTTCGTCCGTATTTTCCGTCTGGTTCAGTTTTTACCATGAAATTTTCTGTATGTTGTCGACGTGCCAAGTGTGCACATTTTGGTTATTTTATGGAGATTTTTGTCCGGGTAGATTTGATTTGACGGCGTTTTTCGTCGATTGTATTTTTCTGTGTAGTCTAAAATTATCTGAGTAGTAGAATTAAAGTCTTGCAATGTTGTTATCTACATTTTGTGCAAATTTGGTATTTTGTGATTTTTCAGAAAAAATTGTGTAAATTCCGTATACAGTCGTTGTGCTGCCCGATTTTTGTCTGATTTATGAATTCGTCCGTATTTCTTCTGAATTGATATACTATCTGTATATGCTATTAAAAGGGAGATATAAGGGGCCTGGATCCTAAGAGATTCAGTTAGTGTCTGGAAAATCTGAAATGAGCTCAATATGAAATCTAATATCTATTCTGTTCCGGATCCGATGAAATATGTTCTGGTGCTATAAGCACATCTGTTCTGGTGCCGTGAGCACATAAGCATATTTGTTCTGGTTCCGTGAGCACAAAGGGAGGCATAAGGGGCCAGAATCCGTAGAGATTCTGTCAGTGTCAGGGAATTTAGCTATTAATTATAATACTATCTGATATAATCTGATTCTGATTTCCGTATCTGTTCTGTAAGCAAATAAGATTTCTGAATTTCTGTACGATATAATTTGATCTGATCTGTATGATATGATTCTGATACGATTCTGACACGATTCTGTTCTGTTCCGATATCTGATTTTCTGTACGATTTTGATTCTGTTGATTTGATCTGTATGACTCAGTTCTGATTTGATATTTCTGTTCTGTTCTGATTTGATATACGATTCTGTTTCGATTTCTGTACGGATTTCTGTCTGATGTGCTTGATGTGGATTTTGGAAGTTTTGATTGGAGGTTTGTCGCTTTGCTGAGCTATTGAGCTCACCCTTATTTTCTGGTGGTTTTCAGGTTCTGGGAAAGGGAAGGAGGTCCAGGACTAGATTTAAGAGTCTGATCAGTTATAGGTATTATTTTGTACTTTTGATTTTTGTACAGACATGACTCTTTTGCTCTGTTTCTTTCTGTCTGAGCCATGGTCTATAGTTGTAGATGATTGTTTTGAGGAAAAGAAAGAAAAATATAGATGTTTTATTCCGCTGCATTTGATGTTTCATAGTAGCTCTGTGCGTCTGTTTTTGAGTTGAAATATTTGGAAGAATCAGTTCCGAAACAAATTCCAAAGCCAGATCCTGGTCTGTCTGTTCGTTAGGCTGGTCGCGGCCCGGTGCGGGCGGGATCCGTCTCGGGTCGGGTCGTGATAAGCTTTGGTGGTATCAGAGCAATGGTTTTGGAATTTGGATTGTGTAAGACAGAGCTATAGAAAGTGATCTGTAAGTGAGTCTGTCTGGGATAATTTTGATTTGTTTGGCTTTTTATTGTGTTATTTTTGTGATAGTTTTCCAGATTTTTCTGGATTTTTTGTATGGATCAGCCAGACACAGACATGACAAACGGGCAGAATGCCAGTCAGGCAGCACCAGTGGGGAGTGCAGCCCAGTGGCCGGTGCTGATACACTGTCTCAGTTTGCTACACTTGTTGCTCAGATGATGAGCGAGACTCAGAGCAGAGCTTCTACCGTCAGATCTGATGATATTGATAGACATCTCCAGATATTTTTGAGGTTGAAACCTCCGAGATTTGAGGGCGCTGTTGAGCCTAGAGCTGCTGAGGAGTGGTTGAGGAGATTGGAGAAGACCTTCGATGGCATGCAGTGTCCGTTAGACAGGAAGGTACCTTTGGTAGTATTTCTGTTGGATGGTGAGGCTGAGCATTGGTGGGTTGGCCAGCAGGAGGCCAGGTTTCAGGACAGATTAAACTCTATGATTACCTGGGAAGAGTTCACTGATATTTTTCGAGATTGGTTCGTTCCCCCTTCTGCACGACAGCAGATGCAGGAGAGTTTTCTGAGGCTTGTTCAGGGGAGCAAGACGGTGATGCAGTACGAGGCTGAGTTTACTGCATTAGCCAGGTATGCTCCGCAGTTGGTTTGTACTTCTGCTGATAGGTGCTACAGATTTCTGAGGGGATTACGAGATACTCTGAGGCAACCCCTGATACCATTCCGCATTACTGACTTTTCTGAGCTTGTGGAGTGAGCTCGTTTGATAGAGAATGACCTGATGGCTACTCAGCAGTGGTGGACTGCGAGTAGGAAGATATTTGGAGGCGAGGCTTCAGGTAGTGGTTCCTCTGGGAAGAGAAGATTTGTAGCTGGTTCTGGATCTAGTGTCCCAGAAGGAGTGGAGGGTCGTCTGGTACTACTACCAGTACGACGAGTTCTGGATCTATGAGTGGGGCATTTGTGTGCCAGAGTTGTGGACGGCGACACTTTGGCCAGTGCTACAGGATGGCTGGTCTGTGCTTCCGATGTGGTCAGCCAGGACATCGAATTGCAGAGTGTCCACAGACTGGATTTGATCGGCGTTCTGAGTTTCGATCAGAGGGCTTTGTCAGACCTGCCAGTTCAACAGCAGGAAGACCGAGGACTGTTCCTCCACGCCCTGAGGGATTTTGTGGTAGAGGTGGTAGTTCTAGTTCTATACCACGAAGACCACCTACTGTTAGTGAGAGGCTCCCTCTGCCAAGTAGTTCTGTTGCTTCAGCTCCAGCTCCAGTTCAGCCACGAGTTTACAGCTTGAGTCAGCAGGAGGCTTGTGATGCTCCAGATGTTGTGACAGGTACTATTTACATTTCTGATCAGCCCTGTCATGTTTTGTTTGACTCTGGAGCTAGTCACTCTTTTCTGTCAGAGTGCTGTTTTGAGCTTTTGCGTTTGGATTCAGTTTTGTTGCCGGTTTCCCTTTCCGTGATTTTACCGGCTGGAAGTAATCTGATTGCCCATAAGTTTTGTTTGTGTGAGATTGAGATTGCTGGCAAGAGGTGGAAATCAAGTTTGATTCTGTTGCCGATTTCTTCATATGATGTGATTCTGGGCATGGATTGGCTGAGTCTCTATGAGGCTCAGATTGATTGTCTGAAGAAGCAAGTGAGTTTGCTTATGGCTGGAGAGCGATGTGTATTTCAGGGATTACGAGGTGTTCTCTCCAGTCTGATTTCTGTGTTGGAGGTGTGCAAAATGTGGAAGAAGGGATGCCCAGTCTTTTTAGCTTTGGTGCGGGATCTGAACCTGGAGGTTGGTTCTATTTCTGAGATCCCAGTGGTACGGAGGTTTGCTGATGTTTTTCCAGAGGAGTTGGTTGGTTTACCTCCGGATAGAGATGTGGAGTTCTCTATCGATATTTTTCCGGGTACAGCTCCGATATCAAAAGCTCCGTATAGGATGGCACCGAAAGAACTTTCTGAGCTGAAAGTTCAACTTCAGGAGTTGGTAGACAGAGGCTTTGTCCGTCCTAGTGTTTCTCCCTGGGGAGCACCTATTTTGTTTGTGAAGAAGAAGGACGGGACACTTTGTATGTGTGTGGATTACAGAGATTTGAATAAAGTCACGATCAAGAACAAGTATCCTTTGCCTCGGATTGACGACTTGTTTGATCAGCTTTCTGGTTCTTCTGTGTTTTAGAAGATTGACTTGCGATCCGGATACTATCAGGTGAAGGTAAAGGAGGCTGATGTGGTGAAGACAGCTTTCATTACTCGGTACGGACACTACGAGTTCTTGGTTATGCCTTTTGGCGTAACCAATGCACCTGCTATTTTCATGGATCTGATGAACAGAGTGTTCAAGGAGTATCTGGACCAGTTCGTGATTGTCTTCATTGACGATATTCTGGTATATTCTGCTTCTGAGGAAGATCATGCCAGATACATGAGCATTGTGTTGGAGACTTTGAGGCGGCATCAGCTGTATGCCAAGTTCTCCAAGTGTGAATTCTGGCTGAAGAGCATTTCATTTCTGGGGCATGTAGTGAGCGGAGAAGGCATTTCTATTGATCCCCAGAAGATTCAGGCAGTTGCTGATTGGCCGAGGCCGACTACGGTATTTGAGGTACGTAGTTTCTTGGGCATGGCCGGATATTATAGGAAATTTGTAAAGGGATTTTCACAGATTTCGACACCTTTGACGAGACTGACTCAGAAGTCAGTAGCTTTTGTTTGGACACTGAAATGTGAGGCTAATTTTCAGAGATTGAAGGATTGTTTGACTTCAGCTCCAGTGTTAGCACTTCCGTTAGATACGGAAGGATTTCAGGTGTTCAGTGATGCTTCACTAAAAGGTTTGGGATGTGTGCTGATGCAGAATGGAAGGGTAATTTCTTATGCCTCTAGACAGTTGAAACCACATGAGAAGAATTACCAGACGCATGATTTGGAATTGGTTGCTATTGTGTTTGCTTTGAAGATTTGGCGTCATTACCTGTATGGCGTCAGATGTGAGATTTTTTCTGATCATAAGAGCCTGAAGTACATTTTCACTCAGAAGGATCTGAATTTGAGGCAGAGAAGATGGCTCGAGTTGATCATGGACTATGATCTGACCATTCAGTATCAGCATGGGAAGGCTAATGTGGTAGCCGATGCTCTGAGTAGGAAGTCTTCTAGACTATCAGGTTTGCAGCTTATTTTTGATAATTTCCTGATTCGAGACATGGAGCGCTTACAGTTGGAAGTGATTTCCTCCAGTGATTTGGATTTGGCTCAGATGAGCATTCAATCTTCTTTGGAAGCAAGGATTCAAGAAGCCCAGAAGTCAGATTCTAACTATTCGAAGTTGATTGCTCAGATTGGATCTGGTAAGACTCCTGAACTTCGAATTTCTTATTCTGGTGCTATTTTCTGTAAGAACAGGTTGTGGATACCTGTGTTTGGGGATTTGAGGCAGGAGATTCTGTACGAATCTCATCATTCAGGCTACACTGTACATCCAGGCAGTAGTAAGATGTATGCTGACATGAAGCTTTTGTTCTGGTGGCCTGGAATGAAGAAGGATGTGGCAGACTTTGTGTCGAGATGCGAGGCCTGTCAGTTGGTGAAGGCAGAGCATCAGCGACCAGGTGGACTGTTGCAGTCGTTGCCTATCCCTGAGTGGAAGTGGGAGGAGGTAACGATGGACTTTGCGATGGGTTTTCCTCGATCTAGACAAGGGCACAACGCCATTTGGGTGGTTGTAGATCGACTGACGAAGTCCGCCCATTTTTTTTCGATCAGACAGACCGATCCGGTGGATCGCTTGGCACAGATTTATGTGAAGGAAATAGTCAGATTGCACGGTGTGCCTCGAGTGATAGTTTCTGATCGAGATGGACGGTTCACTTCCAGACTTTGGAAGGGCATTCAGCAAGGCTTGGGTACGAAACTGCATTTCAGTACAGCCTTTCATCCACAGACTGACGGACAGTCTGAGAGGACTATTCAGGTATTGGAAGATCTATTGAGGCTTTGTGTTTTGGACTTTGGAGGAAGCTGGGAAGATCATATCCCTTTGATTGAGTTTGCTTATAACAACAGTTTTCAGTCCAGTATTGGCATGACACCGTACGAAGCTCTGTATGGCAGGAAGTGCCGTACTCCTTTGACTCTGACTGAGGTCGGAGATAGACAGGAACTGGGTGCCACTTTCTTTGAGGAAACTGTTAAGAAGATCAGTTTGATAAAAGAAAGATTGAAAGCTGCTCAAGATCGACAACAGAAGTATTATAATCAGAAGCACAAATTTGTTGAGTTTCAGGTTGGTGACTTTGTGTGTCAAAGTCAGCCCGATGAAGGGTGTGAGCAGATTCGGCCAGGTGAGCAAGCTTAGTCCAAGGTATGTTGGACCTTTTGAAATCTTAGAAAGGATTGGAAAATCTATTTATCGACTGTTGCTTTCTGATTCGATGCCTGACGTGCATAACGTGTTTCACGTATCCACTTTGAGGAACTGGGTATCTGACTCTGGGAAGAAGTTGTCAGCTGACGAGGTTGAGATCAGGAGAATCTGGCATACAAGGAAGAGCCAGAGTTGATTTTGGCGTACGACGTCCGAAAGCTACGAAGTAAAGAGATTCCGATGGTTAAAGTCTAGTGGAAGCACCGTACTGCACGAGAAGCGACTTGGGAGAAGGAATCTGACATGAGACAGTCGTACCCGTACTTGTTCTGACGCCGTTTTGATTGGATAATGTCGAGGATGACATTTTTCTGAAGTTGGGGAGATTGTGAAGATCGCTTTGCTCCAGGATCGTCCGGGATGAAGTTGGATCGTCCCGGGACGAAGTTGGATCATCCCGGGACTATCGGTATAGGTTTGGTCGGAATTGTGAAAATTGAGCAGTTCGTCTGGACGAAAATTTGGATCGTCTGGACGAAAATGCTCCAGAGGACCGGTCGCCGGGGACGATAATTAAATCTCGTCTGGACGACACTTGTCCAGATCCAGATCGTCCCGGGACGAAGTGCGAACGTCCGGGACGATCAGTCTGGATATATATAGAAATGAGATATTTTAAAGAGAGAGAAGAAGCCCAGGAGAGAGAAAAACGAAGGAAAAAGTGGAAAAGTTGATTTTCAGGTGACGCCGAGCCGTTTTCGTCCGACGAGACTGTTCAGGAAAGTGTCGTACGCAAGGTAAGGCACAATCCGCCTTTCTCAATTTTCAGAACCGTCGTGTTTGGCGGTATTATATGTCCGAAATTGATTTTTGCAAGGGATTTTCGTCCGTATTTTCCGTCTGGTTCAGTTTTTACCGTGAAATTTTCTGTATGTTGTCGACGTGCCGAGTGTGCACATTTTAGTTATTTTCTGGAGATTTTTGTCCGGGTAGATTTGATTTGACGGCGTTTTTCGTCGACTGTATTTTTCTGTGTAGTCTAAAATTGTCTGAGCAGTAGAATTAAAGTCTTGCAATGTTGTTATCTACATTCTGTGCAAATTTGGTATTCTGTGATTTTTCAGGAAAAATTGTGTAAATTCCGTATACAGCCGTTGTGCTGGCCGATTTTTGTCTGATTTCTGAATTCGTCTGGATTTCTATTGAATTGATATGCTATCTGTATATGCTATTAAAAGGGAGATATAAGGGGCCTGGATCCTAAGAGATTCAGTTAGTGTCTGTAAAATCTGAAATGAGCTCAATCTAAAATCTGATATCTGTTCTATTCCGGATCCGATGAAATCTGTTCTGGTGCTATAAGCACATCTGTTCTGGTGCCGTGAGCACATAAGCATATTTGTTCTGGTGCCGTGAGCACAAAGGGAGGCATAAGAGGCCAGAATCTGTATAGATTCTGTCAGTGTCAGGGAATTTAGCTATTAATTATAATACTATCTCATATAATCTGATTCTGATTTCTGTATCTGTTCTGTAAGCAAATATGATTTCTGAATTTCTGTACGATATAATTTGATCTGATCTGTATGATATGATTCTGATATGATTCTGACACGATTCTGTTCTGTTCCGATATCTGATTTCTGTACGATTTTGATTCTGCTGATTTGATCTGTTTGACTCAGTTCTGATTCGATATTTCTATTCTGTTCTGATTTGATATACGATTATGTTTTGATTTCTGTACAGATTTGTGTCTGATGTGTTTGATGTGGATTCTGGAAGTTTTGATTGGATGTTTGTCGCTTTGCTCAGCTGTTGAGCTCACCCTTGTTTTCTGGTGGTTTTTAGGTTCTGGGAAAGGGAAGGAGGTCCAGGACTAGATTTCAGAGTCTGATCAGTTATAGGTATTATTTTGTACTTTTGATTTTTGTACAGACATGGCTCTTCTGCTCTATTTTTTTCTGTCTGAGCCATGGTCTGTAGTTGTAGATGATTGTTTTGAGGAAAAGAAAGAAAAATATAGATGTTTTGTTCCGCTGCATTTGATGTTTCATAGTAGCTCTGTGAGTCTGTTTTTGAGTTGAAATATTTAAAAGAATCAGTTCCAAAACAAATTCCAAAGCCAGATCCTAGTCTATCTGTTCGTTAGGCTGGTCGCGGTCCGGTGCGGGCGGGATCCGTCTCGGGTCGGGTCGTGACAACACCCTTCCTAGATACTTTTGGGCAGAAGCAGTCAACATAGTGTGTTTTGTTTTAAATAGGGTAAACATTAGATCTAAGCTGAATTAAACTCCTTATGAACTCCTTAAGGGTAGGACACCGAATCATTTACACTTATATGTCTTTGGGTGTAAGTGCTTCATATTGATTAATGGCAAACTTCCCTTAGGAAAATTTGATCCCAAGTCTGGTGAGGATGTCTTCTTAGGTTATTCATCTGTAGGTAAGGCCTATAGAATCTTTAATAAGAGAACCCTAGTAGTAGAAGAGTCCACCCATGTAGTATTTGATGAATCAGATAAGCCCTCTAAATATAAAATTGAAGATGATGAAATAGAGGCAATTCAAGGAGTAGAGACACCTTAGAAGAAAGGGTAGAACCTCAAAAAGATTTGCCTAGAGAATGGAGATATTCTTCTAGTCATCCTAAAGAGTTTATTTTAGGAGACCCTTCATAAGGTGTAAGAATTAGGCATTGACTTAGAAAAGAGATTAGTCATTCAGCATTCATCTCTATGATAGAACCTACAAGTATAGATCATGCCTTAGGAGATGAATTATGGATTCTAGCAATGCAAGAAGAGCTGAACCAAATCACCAGGAATGATGTTTGGGAGTTAGTCAAGAGACCTAATGAACAAAGTGTTGTTGGAACAAAATGGGTCTTCAAAAATAAGGTGAATGATTTATGAACAATAATAAGAAATAAAGCCAGATTAGTAGCTAAGGGGTACAACCAAATTGATGGAATAGACTTTGAAGAAACATTTGCCCCTGTTGCTAGACTAGAAGCCATAAGAGTGCTCTTAGCTTTTGCTTGCTACAAGAACTTCAAACTATATCAAATGGATGTAAAGAGTACTTTTTTAAACGGGGTAATTAAGGAAGATGTCTATGTTGAGCAACCCCCCGGATTTGAAAGTTCATAATTTTCAAACCATGTATTCAAATTAAAAAATATATTTTATGGATTAAAGAAAGCACCTTGAGTATGGTACGAACGACTTAGCTCATTCCTATTGGATATATGATTTGAAAAGGGTAGTGTAAATACTACACTCTTTTTACAAAAGATCAAAAATAAAATTCTCATTATTTAAATATATGTGAATGACATCTTGTTTGGATCTTCAGATAAAAATTTCTGTGATGAATTCTCAAAAATAATGAGTAATGAGTTTGAAATGAGCATGATGGGAGAACTTAACTATTTTCTTGGATTTATTGTGAAACGAATGGATAATGGAACATTCCTTAGCCAAACAAAATACATTAAGGATGTTTTGAAAAAAATATGAAATGGATAGTGCTAAGCCCATGAACACTCCAATGAGCTCAACAATTTAATTAGACAAATATATGAATGAAAAATCAGTAGACCAGAAAAAATATAGAGTAATGATCGGATCTCTCCTTTACCTGACTGCCAGTAGACCGGATATAATGTTCAGTGTGTGCCTTTATACCCATTTTCAAGCCGATCCTAAAGAGTCTCACTTAACTTCGATCAAAAGAATCCTTAGATATCTACTAGGAACCTCGAACTTAGGAATTTGGTATCCTAGGCACAACACTTTCTTTGAAATCTTAGAGTATTCAGATTCTGATTTTGCAGGATATAGGATAGATAGAAAAAGCACCTCTGCTACCTGCCAATTTATAGGACAATCATTAGTTTTTTGGTCAAGTAGGAAGCAAAACTCAGTAGCCCTTTCCACGGTCGAGGCATAATATATTGCAGTAGGAAGTTGCGTTGCATAAGTATTATGGTTAAAATAACAAATTCTTTATCTTGACCTACCTGTAGGAACCATCTCAATCATGTGTGACAACACAAGTACTATTTGCATCTCTAAGAACCCAATTCAGCACTCTAGAACAAAACACATAGACATTAGACACCATTTCATAAGAGATCACGTTGCTGGAGATATAAAATTGCATCACATCGCTACAGGAGATCTATTGGCTGACATATTCACAAAATCATTAGCATTCGACACCTTAATCTCCTTGAGGACTAGACTAGGTGTCATAGACATTAATGCATAAAACAAAAAAAAACAAAAAAATATATATAAAAAAAAAACAAAAAAAAAACAAAAAAAAACACAAAACAAAAATAAAAAAATATTTTTAAGGCTGTTCCTGATCATCACACACTCACTACACAAGACCACCAATTGACATTTTATTATTCTACTGTATGATCCACTATCTTACTATACAATATATCTAAATCTATACAACCACAGACCATATGCAAATTTCGCCTCTGTTGATCGTACTGTACGATATACATCGTACTGTACGATATAGCTGTCAGTCATTCAACCCGTCTGGTATGACATTATTGATCATCGTACGGTATGATACATCCTCTTCGTACTGTACGATCCATGTCAGCAAACAGATTGGGACAAATTAACTCTGTTTGGTATGATATTATTGGTGTTCGTACTATATGATACCTCCACTTCGTATTGTACGATCCACCTCAGAAAAAATGGATGAGAACGACTTAAAGGTGTCTAGTACGATATAATTGTCGTTCATACTGTACGATAGACCTGTTCATACTGTACGAAACATTTCGTCATAGGTCATACCGACGGGCCTCGGGACGATCGAAATTCTTTTTATCATGTTGTATGATACCCATCGTATTGTACGACTTGACCGCCTTTTCCCGAAATGATCCGCCAGAATATTATTACATATCGTACTGTATGATCCCCGATCGTGGTGTACAATGTTGGAAAAATTCTATAAATTTGCTTCACTTGTAGCTCACTTCTCTCACACTCACTCCTCACCTTTCACTCAGCCTCTACATGATGTTGAGCTCAAGCAAGCACGGTTGCCTCATTGTGGGAAGCTCCTCTTCTTCTTGCCGTCATAGCGCTCGATTCTTGAGTTCTGGAAATGAGGATGCGTACCACATGTACAAAGCCTGCAAGATTACACCATCCAAAATGCTCAATCAAGTTTCTTCCACCACTTTTCAATTCCTTCTCACCCTGGCCTTCCCCTACAACTCTGAACTCCTATTGGAATTTCTAGAAAATCTTACCTACATCGTCGACAGCCTGACTGTCTGTCGCCAAAATATAGAAATTACCAAAGCTGACTTCGCCCAATACATTGGGCTATCCACTAAAGGGCTTAGGGTTCATTCCTTTCTCACGAATGAATTCGACTGGAGTGATGTCAATCGTGTCCTTTGGAATGCAATCTTTTATCAACACTAGCCACTCGTCCAATCCCTCAATCGAAATGCCAAGATAATTCAACATGTACTTAGAACTTCTATAGTACCCAAAGCTGGCGATCGAATTCGCATGACCCCTAATTTATCTATCGCTACCTATTTGATCATGTCAAACACCAAATTCTATGAGGCAGACTTGATAATCGACTACATTCAAAATGATCATAATTTGCCTCCCTACCACCCATTAAAAATAAAACATAGCCCTTTGCCACATTATCGAGTACATTCTTCAAAATAAATATCAGTTAACCTATCCCGATGAACATGATATCCTACATGTTTTTTATATGGATGATTGCTTTCGTATCTTGTTTCATCGGGGGCCAGAACCAGATGAACCCAACTTTGATGAAGAAGAAGGAGAAGATGCCCTAGCAGTAGCTCCTACTCGACCAAGAAGGCTAGCAGTACCCTGAGCACCTACACCAACCTACCCTCACGATGACCTGGTCAAATGCTTCAATCAACTTCAAACTTGTCTTGACACACATATACAAGAACAACATCAGTAACACAATGACGACATGCAATGGTTTAGGGAACACTTCACCGTGATTGATCACCGATTTGACACAATCCTTCTTTATTTCAACCAAACCCACCTCCACCTCCAAGTGATCAGGATCCTTCCCTTTGAAGTTTATCTGTGCTGTATTTTTTTTTTCTTAGTGTTGTTTGCTCATCTTTTTGGTGCTGTCAAAAGGAGGAGAAGTTTATTGTAGTCTGCTCTTATGTTTCCTTATGTTTAAATAAAATGCATTTCTTTTTCTATTTCGTACTGCATTTTCTTATTCCTATTTTGTATTATATTTCTTTTTCTTATGTTTAAATAAAAAAAAATAAAAAAAAATGCCATTCAAACTTGCCTATAACAAACATTATTTGACATCATCAAAAAGGGGGAGATTGTTGGAATCCATGACCCCTAGTTAAACTTTTGACGATGATAAATAATATCATCTAAATATCCATTCATTGAATATCCTTTGATTTCTACTATTGCCTGTGAGTACTAACATTTTAGCAAGATCACAACTTTCTTAGGACAACAGGGAGACTCAAGACTGGTTAGAGTAGCAATGTGAGTCTAAAATAATGTAATTTTCTATTTATTTTATTTTTTCTTTTCTTGAGTCTGGCCACAAACTGCATGTAAGTCTGAGCAACTAGGCACACATACAGGGGGAGAGTGTTTTTTTTAAGAAACAAAAATAAAGTTTTTTTCTCTGTTGATCATACTGTACGACTTTATATTGTACTGTACGATCTGATCTGGTAAAATAATTTTCTGTGAACAGATCGTACTGTATGAACCCTATCGTACTGTACGATGTGTTATAAATCTAAAACCCTAGCTGCTAGATTAAGTTAAGTAAGTTTTTATTAGCCATTCGTACTGTACAAATACGTTCGTACAGTACTATATTATTTGAATACTTACATAAATTAACTCGTAATTAGTGGGTTAAATCGAGGACTAATCTCTGATTTGTCATCGTACTGTATGAACTTTTTTATACTATACGATGAACAGAGGCCCATTTTTATCATCCTGGAGATCGT
Source organism: Dendrobium officinale (assembly GCA_019514585.1). Classification (NCBI taxonomy): domain Eukaryota; kingdom Viridiplantae; phylum Streptophyta; class Magnoliopsida; order Asparagales; family Orchidaceae; genus Dendrobium; species Dendrobium officinale. The sequence goes on along the minus strand of CM033698.1, from coordinate 9,407,390 downwards.
CCTAGACGATCCATTGATTTTGACTCATCGTACTGTACAAAGTATATCATACCATATGATGAACAGAGATGAGTTTTAATCATCCAGTCTATCATCTTGTACGAACAGGAAAGTAGAGATTCGTACTGTACGATGTTGTATCATACGGTACGATTATTGTGAACTGTTCGTAAACCTTCGTACCAGGATGAAGACTATTATATATATAGTACTATACGATGTAATGTCGTATTGTACGATAGTAACAGCTACTTTGAATATTTCAGGGATTTTGGAGCTTATTTTATGTATCAAATTAGTAATCTTTTTTAGAGAAACAGAACGAGGGAACGTGATTAGAGAGGGAATCCTTGGGAGAGAGCTCTTGAGAATTTTTTAGGGTTTGAGAGAGGAAGGAGAGGGTGAGCTTGGTGATGGAGAAGAAGTGTGAGGGAGATCACACGGTTGCTTCGTTTTTGCTGCATCTTGCTCCTCCTGTGGCCCGAGGAGAACTTGTGGGAGGCTCTCTAAGGGGGAGACTCTTCTACATCTGTGACCTCAAAGTTACTTTGCCTTGTCCAGTAGGGAGAAAAATGAGAAAGTACGCTGCTTTCGCCAGGAGGGTGAGAAGAGCACTTGGCACTCCACCATGCCGGGTTGGTGAAAGTTAGTCTTCTAAGGGTTTCTCTGCCTTGCCGAGGGGGAACAAAGAGAGCTATAGTTTTGTAATGAAATTCCCAGAGTGGAGGACTCCAGGGAGTGGACGTAGGTCATGGTTTGAGCAAACCACTATCAAATTCTGGTGTGCTTTTTCCTTATCGCTTTTTATTTTTACTTACACTTTATTTTCCTTATATTTGATTGGAGATAATTGTGAGAGAAAAAGAATTTCAGTTTTGCATGTTGAGTTCAATCAATTGCTTTCGTATTAGTTAAAGTTTTTTTTGTTAAAGATTTAAAAACACACAAAAAATATTAGAACTCTTACTTATGATTTTAAATTATTGCAACAAATTTTCACAATTCACCCCCCCCCCCCCCCCTCTTGTCAATATAGTAATTTCACCTAACCTCAATCCCTGTCAGCATTGATTATTCAACTAGTCAATAGAAGCCCAAAAATGAGTGAAAATGGGTTAAAATGAGGAAACACCATTAACTCTTCCATTCCATCCAGATTTTCTAGCTTAAAATACTTAAATCAACTTGAAAATTGTCAAGCGCAGCCCTCTAACCTAGCCCAATCTCTTGGTTTAGCTATAAGGGGCAAGGTGTGGTTCCCGTTCCCTCTTTTAAGCTCAACAACATCACACTCAAGCCCAATCTTTCTCTTGGCTCCAAAATAAAAGCTTGTTAGGGTTGTTAAGCCCTTATAAAATAGCCCAAGGCTAACCAAGAGGGGTGGGGGGGGGGGGGTTTGAATTGATAGTTCTAAAAAGTTCTTAAATAAAAAGTAAAATATTTTTGAAACCTTTTTGAATAATTTAAAACAAACAAAATCAACAATAAAAATTAAAATGCAGAAAATAAAGTGCACTAATAAAATAGAAAGAACACACCAAATTTTATAGTTATTTGGTCAACTTGACCAATGTCCACTCCCAGAGCTTCACCTCCAATTGCATTAAAACACAATAACTCTCCTTTTACTCCCACAACAAGGCGAAGAAGCTTTTACAAACTCCTTTTCACTGATCTCGGTGATGTAGAGAACCTAGACTCCTTTTTCTTCCTCCTAAAGCAGGTAGAGAACCTTGATCTAATGCTAATGATGACCTCCCTATAGCCACCAAGGAGCCTTGGACGATGAATAGAGAAGACTACTCGAATCCTTGCTTGGAGAAAATTTTGTGAGCACCTCACAAACTCCACCTCACAAGATTCTATCTCTCTCTCCAAGCTCTCCCTCTCCTTCTCTAAGCTCTCTCAAGTAAGGAAATAGTATAAAAATACTCTCATTAATAAATAAGATATCTTATAAAAAAGGCCTTAAAAATTACCCTAATTTGTACCTTGCCATTAAAGATAGTCTAGGACGATCGACAGCTTGTACTATACGATTAGTGCATTTCAGTCCTTCCAACCAGGATGATCTGGGTGTGTCGTACGATTAAAAGACTTTAATTATTCTGATCATCTAGGATGATATGGGCATCATCTTATATGATTAGTTAAAAATTATACATATCATTCAGCAGATAGTTCAAGACGTCCAGGAGATACATGTTGGATGATGAGGAAACATAACTCATAGTCCAGGACAATGCATAAATCATCTTGTATGATTAGTTCAAAATCAGAGATTATCATCCAATAGATATTTCGAGTCATCCAGGAGAAGCATCTGGATGATGAAGATTTATAATTGATCATCCAGTAGATAGTTTGGGACGTCCAGGTGATTCAGGAGAAGACTAAGGTTTTTCTTACTAATCGTCTAGGACGACGACCTTGTGATAGTACGGGATGATATGATAACAAAAAAGGAGTCAAAGGAAGTCACCAATTGCCTAGCAATCACAGGTATTCAACCAAAGTTACAATGCCGTCCAAATTTGTAGCCCAAAGATTCACAAACTAGCACTACAACAGTATCCCCATAGCTCCAAAGAAGTAGCCACCAAGCCAACCCTAAAAAATAGCTATTTTTTGGATTTCCTCTTTCTTCGTTTACTCATCTGAATGAAAGTATGACCACGAATTTCATTCGGATCAACTAAGTTATATTATTCAAACACTTCCTTTTCACCATCCTTAGAAGGACAAGATAGAGAGTCTTCAAGACAATTAATTTACTCTAAAATATTTTTCCTCAATCTCACACCCACATAAGAATACAAGACGTTAGTAGAGAGTAAAGCAACTGGAACATCAATAAGCTATTCATTCATGCCTAGTCCCACGGAGGAGTCTGACACAAACACACCAAAAGGCATCATAGGAGAAATAAAAGAAGGATCCAACTCATTAGAATCAATGTTCACCACCCTCATATTAACATCACAAAGTTCTTTATCATCCACATTTAGCAGCTCATTACTAGTAGTAAGACCAAAAATGTCAGGACTAACAATCTCTATCTTTCCCAGAGGGGAAGCCACCAAGACATGATCACCCACATCATCATAATCACAACATAGAACAACCCCTGTATTCTCTGATAGAGTAGCATCAGTAATAGGGATCACCGAATCATTCTCAATTGCCTTACTTAAGAAGAGGCAAAATAATACTAAGAAAGGCACTATTAGATGAATCATCTTCCTTCTCATTGTGATCAACAACATCCACATTTTTAACAATACTAGGACCATTATCTAACAAAGTAGTAAAAATCACATGAGGGGTGGATAAATTAACGACGATATCCAAACCACCAACAATGTTCTTATCAGAGCTAACTTAATGAAGTTCAATAGATACGAGTTTTGACATGCGAACTTGAGCATTAAAAATATGGCATTCCTTTTTATCATGACCCAAAGCTTTATAATGATCTCAAAAAACAAGATAAATCTTCCATAACAATAGATTGAACATACCCCAAGTTATTCAAACCAATCCAAACCCAATTTGGATAACATTTTGAGACATCCAATTAAACTAAAACCCATGTAACTAACGGGCAAGAGTGTTGCAACTCGGGCTTCCGAGTTTATGATTTTGATGATAACAAATAATACTTATTAATCTTTTATTTCTCCTAGTATTTGTAGTGCATATATCTTTCTATGTTGACTAATATTTCAGGTACATCATGCACCATTCTTTGAAGATTCAAGGCTCAAGATTGCATAGAATTGGTCGTATTAAATGAGTCTGTAATTTTCATTTATTGAGTCAAGTCTTGTAATGATGTATGTTAGTTTGTTGATCATGTACAAAAACAGAGGGAGCAAAAAATGATTATAAATATTTTAATTTTTCTGTTCATCGTACTGTACGAATTTATTTCGTACTGTACGATCTGGTGTAACAGAAATAAATTAAAATATTTCATTTTTCTTGGAAAAATTATTTTTGAATATAACTAATCGTACTGCACGATTTCCAAATCGTACTGTACGATCTGTTATAATTAGAAAGCCCGCCGTCCATTAAATTAGGCAAAAATTTGAATTTGAAAAGTTGTATAATCGTACTGTACGATCCTAATCGTACTATACGATGTTTAAAATATTGCCTAAGTTAATCCTGAGCTTATTCAATCAAAACGGCTGAAATTTGTCATATGGATCGTACTGGACGAACTGTATGGTACTATACGAACTGGATCATACAGCACATCGTACAGGACATCGTACAATACTAAGAGGTCAATTTCTACACATCATATTGGACGATCTTGCGATCGTACAGTATGATATTTGACGCCCGAATTGAGTTTTTTTTAGGGTTTTTTGAGCCCTCTATTTAAGCACTCTCATAAGACTTTGTAAGAGTCTTTTGGCAGCCACTGTGTCTTTGTTCTTTTGGAGAAAACTTGAAGAGAGGACTTAATAGGGAGAGAGGAAAAGGTGAAGTTTGAGAGAGGGAGAAGATCCTTGGAGGGGGTTTCAAGGGAGTGTGAAGGAGATCACACGGTTGCTCTGGCGAGCTTGCACCTCAGTACCATCGGATTCAAGGTTCGTCTTGAAGGAAGTTTTGGGAAGAAGAAGATCTCATTGGTGTCAAAGGACCCGGCTCCTCCGCCGCACCAGGGAAGGTGGAAGTGATTGTGTAAGGGCTTCTCCGCCTAGCTGTGGGAGCTAAAGGAGAATCACTAAAGGTTTAGTGTAATACTCGGAGGGTGCCTCCGAGGAGTGAACGTAGGTCATGGTTTGACCGAACCACTATAATTGGTGTGTTCTTTCCTTTATTTTTTCTGCGCTTTATTTTCGCATTTATTTTCATTGTGGTTAATTGCGTGGATGAATTTGATTATCTATCTTTTTATTGTGAATGAAATTCGCTTCCGCATAAAGTCTTAAAAAGATATTTCTTTTCATTAAAGAAGTTTTTTTAATCATCCAATTCACCCCCCTCTTGGCACATCTAGTAATTTCAATTGGTATCAGAGCGGGTTCAAAAAAAATAGTGTTTTAGAAAACCTTGAAAAAATCGATCATGGCGTATTTTGGAAATCGTAATATTGTGGAAGGCTATTGTATTACACGACCACCTTTATTTGAAAATATTTCTTTTAATTTTTGGAAAATTTGTATGTCAACATATTTGCAATCAATTGATTATCGAATGTCGAATATGATTCAAACTGGCTATTCTGTACCTTCACGTATGATAGATGGAGTCAAAATTAATATTCCTTTTACTGATTGGAGTAGAATAGAACTTGTCAATGCACAACTAAATGCTAAATGTTTGAATTATTTTTTTTCTGTGCATTAAATTCTGACGATTGCATGAGAATCTCTACATGTACTACTGGGAAAAAAGTTTGGGATAGATTATGCATTTCGTATGAAGGTACTAGTGAAGTCAATCAGTCCAAATTGAATATTCTAATGCGTGATTATGAACATTTCAGCATGAAACCATATGAGACTATCTTAGACATGTTTACTAGATTTAATCAAATTGTGATGTCATTGCATGATTTAGGTAGAGAACTTTCAAATGTTGAAAAAGTTAGTAAAATTTTACGTTCTTTACTTGATAAATTTGATGCCAAAGTCACAGCTATATGTGAATCAAAAGATTTGAATGTTTATTCTATAGATAATCTAATCGGCTCACTCATTGCCTACGAGCAAAGTATGAGTCAAAGATTTTTGGATGCAGATGATGAGAAGACTATTGTGTTAAAATCCAAACACACAGATGAACATGGCTTAATAGATAATGAAAGCAAGGAGATATCATTGATAACAAATAAATTTGAAAGTCTATTGAAGCACAAGCATGAACATCAACAAAAGCAGAGTAAAGGTAAAAATTGTAAAAATTGCAAAGTCAACCAATATTATTTTACATCATAAAAAAGGGGGAGATTGTTGCAACTCGGGCTTCCGAGTTTATGATTTTGTTGATAACAAATAATACTTATTAATCTTTTATTTCTCCTAGTATTTGTAGTGCATATGTCTTTCTATGTTGACTAATATTTCAGGTACATCATGCACCATTCTTTGAAGATTCAAGGCTCAAGATTGCATAGAATTGATCGTATTAAATGAGTTTGTAATTTTCATTTATTGAGTCAACTCTTGCAATGATGTATGTTAGTTTGTTGATCATGCACACAAACAGAGGGAGCAAAAAATGATTATAAATATTTTAATTTTTCTGTTCATCGTACTGTACGAATTTATTTCGTACTGTACAATCTGGTGTAACAGAAATAAATTAAAATATTTCATTTTTCCTGGAAAAATTATTTTTGAATATAACTAATCGTACTGTACGATTTCCAAATCGTACTGTACGATCTGTTATAATTAGAAAGCCCGTCGTCCATTAAATTAGGCAAAAATTTGAATTTGATAAGTTGTATAATCGTACTGTACGATCCTAATCGTACTATATGATGTTTAAAATATTGCCTAAGTTAATCCTGAGATTATTCAATCAAAACGGCTGAAATTTGTCATTTGGATCGTACTGGACGAACTGTATCGTACTGTACGAACTGGATCGTACAACACATCGTACAGGACATCGTACAGTACTAAGAGGTCAATTTCTGCACATTGTATTGGACGATCTTGCGATCGTACAGTACGATATTTGACGCCCGAATTGAGTTTTTTTTTTTAAGGTTTTTTTAGCCCTCTATTTAAGCACTCTCATAAGACTTTGTAAGAGTCTTTTGGCAGCCATTGTGTCTTTGTTCTTTTGGGGAAAACTTGAAGAGAGGACTTGAAAGGGAGAGAGGAAAAGGTGAAGTTTGAGAGAGGGAGAAGATCCTTGGAGGGGGTTTCAAGGGAGTGTGAAGGAGATCACACGGTTGCTCTGGCGAGCTTGCACCTCAGTACCATCGGATTCAAGGTTCGTCTTGAAGGAAGTTTTGGGAAGAAGAAGATCTCATTGGTGTCAAAGGACCCGGCTCCTCCGCCGCACCGGGGAAGGTGGAAATGATTGTGTAAGGGCTTCTCCGCCTAGCTGTGGGAGCTAAAGGAGAATCACTAAAGGTTTAGTGTAATACTCGGAGGGTGCCTCCGAAGAGTGGACGTAGGTCATGGTTTGACCGAACCACTATAAATTGGTGTGTTCTTTCCTTTATTTTTTCTGCGCTTTATTTCCGCATTTATTTTCATTGTGGTTAATTGCGTAGATGAATTTGATTATCTATCTTTTTATTGTGAATGAAATTCACTTCCGCATAAAGTCATAAAAAGATATTTCTTTTCATTAAAGAAGTTTTTAATCATCCAATTCACTCCCCTCTTGGCGCATCTAGTAATTTCAAAGAGCCCACAGCAGTTGCATTGTTAATGCGCAGAGGTTGACTAAAAATTGAACCCAAACCGTTTAAAATCTGAGGGGAGAATAGGTGGGTCGCATATTAGGAAAGGAGACCTCAATAGGTATAATAGAAGATTAAACTAATAAATTCAACTAAGGAGAACACTTAACCAACTTCAAGAAGCAATTATATACAAAATAAGAATGATGCGTAAAGACTCTACAGTAATCCAAATTATTTGCAAGTTTTATCAGCACATGCTCTGCATCCAAAATATTCAAAAAAATTTCACCAGCAAGCTTAATATTAAAGAAGAACTTTCTGATTGAATCCAAAGAATGCTGCTTAACCAAAAATTTTCTAACCGATGAAAACTCAAAGGGAGTAGCGTGAGCAAAAATCTCCTCCTCCAAAATCAACAATGAAGGTATACCCTGATAGGTTGAAGTTTTAAGAGGTAAGAAAGACACCGAAGAGAAACCAACCAAAGCATCAACAAATGACTTGGAATCATTTTTACCACAAAAAAGCCAAAATCCTTCAAATGAACCCAATTAGTCGCCATCCGACAAAGTTAGAGGAGAAAACTCAGGCAGAGAAGAACCATGTACACTGAATGACTCTAATCAATAAGAGCCATAATGGACTGGAAAAAACTTTCAATAAATATGCAAGGATGAAGCTTTGTCGGGGGCTTATACGGGGACGGGACAATACTTTGTTAGGGTTTATCTAGTCACGCTAGTAAAACCATTTCTGCTAGTTACCGACATATGAAGTGATCTCACCTGGGTAACTTATAGGTACCATGGAGGCACCGATTCTCCAGAGAGGCATGCAAGAAGGAAATCAATTGGAGGATTTTTTTTTTTTTTTATGCTCAGGTTCTACATTCATGCATTATCCGGCTCCCATCAGCTAGCCAAACTCGTTGGCTCTTTCTTGTTTCAGCGAGTCTCCTTGAATTCCGTAAAGGGACCTATCCCGACATCCCCACCTGTCTTCAAGCTTCACGTCCCTTACCTCCCTCCAGCCCGCCACCAACTTCTCCAAAAGAACGATAGCAGGTTATTAGGCCCTTAGCCGGCCTTCAACCTCACGCGAGCAAAACCGTACAATGTCCCTATTTGGGTCTGCCTCTGATTCCCTTTGAACCTATATAAAATTCTTTCTATAATTCTTAAGTTTGGGGTTTAGAATTTCATTTATTTAGATTTTGTTAAGCAAGTTTACATGACCTAGATGCCCTAATTAGGGTTTCAATTTTTGACGGATTATTTAGGATGATTTTTAAATCGTCCTATACGATATGATAAAAAATAAAAAATCTCTAACTCACTAATGTTTTCCCCTTTGTGTGTGTGTGTGTAAGGTTACTTAGCTTATGAATCCACCAAAGTATATTTAACTCAAGAAAAGGTAAAAGATATATTGAAATAGAAATTATATACTAACTCAATCCTAGTCTACCTGATCTTGAGCTAATTGATGTTCCAAGTAAACTTGTGGATAGGAAAGTTTAGTGAGCTAGGCACAAAAAATAGATATGCATGAATAGCAGTAATCAAGGAACAATAATATTTGTTATCATTAAAATCATAGTGCTTGGGTCTAGATTTGCAACACCAACTACCTTTGATAGGTAGCAAACATCCAAGGGATCCCTCTAATCCATCTCAACCATCCAATTAAAACCCTAGGGTCTAAAGTACCCTAAATCTTCCAAAAATCCTCAAGCTGTGAAATAATATCCTCCAAGCAACCTCCACCCCCAACGTCTTTCTCTTAGAATTTCCAGACATTCTCTTACTTTCTCAAAGATTTCTTCCTCCATTCCATATCCTCCAAAGTACATTTTTGTGAAGAGAGATGTAAATAGAGAGAGAAAGTGAAGATTTTAAGGAAACTTTTGATCCAACCAAAGCTAAGTCTTGAAGTCTTCAGTAGAGTTGGAGAAGATCATAGGAGAAAAATGAGCCCAAGAAATACAAAGTCCATTCATAGGTTAGAAAGTTATGCTCATTTGAATTTTAAATTTCCATATAAAATTTCTCAAAATCCATAATGCATGGAAGCTCCAAACTCCAGGAAATTGAGGATGAAGATGTCATGAGCTTAAGTTCCAAATTTCAAAAAATTTGGTTGAATATTTTGAAAGTTATGCGAAAATGAAATTTTTAGTCTATTTTTGAATTGAAAATGACTCTAATCAATAAGAGCCATCATGGTGCGTATTCAATAGAATCAGATGGTCCACGATCAGCCATGCCACCAATCATGAAGCTGTTAAGAACCAACGGTTTAAGTTTCTTGCCACGTCAGCGTCTGTACTTTCTTGTTTTAAATATTGTACCTAGTCTATATATTGTACTTAGAATGTAATAGCTGGATTAACGAAATCAATTACTTTTCATTCCTCTGTTCATCATCTTCTTTCTCTCCTCTTCACGCCGGGCTACCTTTCTAGCCGGTGAAGGATTTTCACATGGTATCAGAGCTACAAAGCTCAATCACTTTGATCTTCGTCTGCCTCCTTCTCGTCTCCATGGTTCGCAATTGCTAGGATCATGGCGGACGAAGACACGGCTGGATCTCGCCGGTCTGGAGTAGAAGGAAGAACTCTGTCCACTACCTCAAATCAAGACTCCGATCTTCTCATCCCCCCTCAGCTAAAATTCTTGATTTCAAATGTCAAGAACATGGTTCCTAATCCTCTCACTTCCGAAAATTATTCTATATGGCGTCTACAATTGTCTCAGCACTTCGCCGCGAATGGCTACGACGAGTATCTCATTGGTCAAGCGGTTAGACCACCGGACTCGACTCCTCAAGAAGAAAATCGCTGGAAGCTGGTTGATCGCAATCTTTTTTCGGCTCTCCTAGCTACAATTTCCCCTCCCATTCTACTGTATGTGATCAATCTTGGCTCTGCCCATGAAGTTTGGACCGCTCTTGAACGACGCCTTCAACCCACCAACCGATCGTGAGTAATTCAGCTTAAGAATGAGCTACACCAAATTCAGATGCGAGATCGCACTATGCAACAATACCTTGATCAAATCAAGACAATCGTAGAAAACATCGCGTTCGCTAGCTCCACTGTCGATACGGAAGACATTGTACTCTATATTCTCAACGGGCTGCCTACAGCCTACAACTCATTTAAGACGGCCATTAGAACTTCGCTGCAACCCATTCACCTGGACGATCTTTATTCCCTTCTCAGCAGTGAAGAAATCATTCTTCAGCAACAGAACCTCAAAGATCAAATCCAACACTCCGAGTCCACGGCTCTATTCTCCAATCGTAACTACAAAGGGAAAAAGCCGAGAGGACGGGGCTCATTTCAGAGACAACAGACAAGTGATCGCCCGATGCCTTCCGTAGAAGCATCATCGTCTGCTCGCCCTCCTTCCCAGCGTCCCACTTGTCAGATTTGTGGCAAGCTCGGTCATGCAGCCCTCAACTGTTGGCATCGATGCAATCTTAATTACGCACCGCCGACAAACACCAGGGCGTTTACGGCACAACAACAACAAGCCAATACGCATGACTGGATCTTGAACTCCGGTGCCTCATCTCACTTGACAACAGATGCTACACATCTTCAACATTCGGTTCCTTACGCCGGCTACGACTCAGTGTCCATTGCCAACAGGAGCAATCTTTCTATTCAGAACTCGGGTCAAAGCATCTTGCCTCTACCCGAGCATACTCGTAAGCTCTATCTACAAAAAATTCTACATGTTCCCCAGTTAAAACACAATCTCCTCTCTGTTTCCAGTCTTACTTCCGATAACAATGTTTCGATTTCCTTTATCGCTAATGAATTTGTTATAAAGAATCTTCAGGACAACCAGGTGCTTCTCCGGGGACCCAAACGCAATGGTCTTTACCACATCAAGCTCCCTTTCAAGCATAACGAAGCGGCGCTGACATCAAATTTGCTTCCCAAGAACCTATGGCACGAACGCCTCGGCCATCCCCACAGTCGCAAGATCAGTATTCTCGCAAAATCTGTTTCTGAAGTAGCAAATTCTTCTACTAACACCATTTGTATCTCTTGTAACACGTCTAAAATGCACAAACAACCTTTCTCTGTTAGCAATTCAATTTGTAATAAGCCCTTCCAAATTGTCCACTCAGACATTTGGGGGCCTGCTCCTTGTTCTTCCAAATTTGGTTACCGCTATTACGTTACGTTTATCGATGATTGTACTAGATTTACGTGGTTATACCTGCTTAACTCCAAAGATGAAGTGTTCAGTAAGTTTCAATTGTTTTGCAATTTAATCAATAACAAATTTAAAACTAAGATTCAGATCTTTCACTCCGATGGCGGCGGAGAGTACACGAGCACTATCTTTCGGAATTACTTGGCCGCAAATGGGATAACACACCAAATGAGCTGCACTTATACTCCGGAGCAGAACGGCATCACCGAGCGGAAACATCGTCACATCATTGAAATGACGCGGACACTTCTTCACAATGCCAATCTCCCTCTTTCGTTCTGGACCAAAGCTACCACAACAGCCGTTTACCTTATAAATCGGCTACCTTCATCGGTCATTCACAATCAAACTCCATACCATAAACTGAACGGAAGTCATGCATCCTATTCACATCTTCAAATTTTCGGATGTCTATGCTTTCCCTGGACCAAGCCGTATGCTCCTAACAAACTGTAGCCTCGATCTCAAGAATGCGTGTTCATTGGTTATTCTACAGAACATAAAGGCTACAGATGTTACAACATTCAACAAGATCGCATATACATTTCGCGAAATGTCATATTCTTCGAAAATCATTTTCCTTACAAAATCTCTCAGACGACCGTGGATACGGCTACTACACATCACCAGGAATATCTATCACCCCTTTTGCTAGTTCCGTCATCCACGGTGCAACCCACTCAGCCCCCTTACTCACAACCGTCGACCGCTCAACCTCAATTCGCTCGCAGGGTCAATCCAGAGCAAATTCCAGACATCACACCTCACAACCAAGTTGTCTAAACTGAACCAATTCGTCATCCAATGCAGACCCGTTTGCGCTCGGGCATATCAAAACCCAAGCAGATTCTGGATCTCTCTGCTACTACCACCAAGGCTTCTACCCCAACTTCATACGCAGAAGCATCCAAACATGCGGAATGGCGTTCGGCTATTTCCACTGAATATCTCGCTTTGATCAGATAAGGGACATGGCTGTTAGTCCCACCACCTGCGGACAAACCAATACTGGACAGCAACTGGACGTTCAAAACAAAACTTCAGCTGAATGGCCAAGTTGATCGATACAAAGCACGCCTCATCGCACAAGGCTGCGCCCAAGAGTTCGGCATCAACTTCACCGAGACGTTCAGTCCGGTGGCCAAAATGGTCACCATCCGGATGCTAATCACCGTTGCTCTCAATCGCAACTGGAAGATCACTCAACTGGATGTTTCGAACGCGTTTCTTCATGGCAAACTAGATGACAAAGTTTACATGAAACAACAGCGCGGCTTTGAGGATGTTCAAAATCCAACACATGTTTGCAAACTTCGTAAATCCATCTACGGGCTAAAGCAATCCCCTTGACAATGGTTTCAAAAACTAACACATTTTCTTTTTCAATTAGGTTTCACGTTCAGCAAAGCCGATCCATCTCTCCTTCAGTTTAAGCAAAACAATACAAGTATCTTCATTTTAATATACGTAGACGACATACTCGTTACCGGCAATGATCAAGAGAAAATTCAACAAATTCTTCAACGGTTAAACTCTGCATTCACCCTAAAACAGTTAGGCGACATCTCTTTATACCTCGGCATATAGGTCATTAAAACTAACTCTACCTATTTTCTCTCTTAATCACACTATGCACATGAGCTCGTTCGCAATGCAGGTAAGTCCGAGTGTAAGCCAGCACCGTCTCTGGCAAAGACCAAAGAACCAAAACTTCTGGATGAAAGTCCCTTCCCTGACCCGCAGCTATTTCGCAAGATTGCTCGATCACTCCAATACCTATCGATTACGCGACCAAACATCGCCTTCGCCACAAATTCAGTATGTCAACATATGCACAACCCACGGATCTGCGATTACCATGCTCTCAAACGCCTTATCAGATACGTCAAAGGTTCCATAGATTACGGTCTTCCGATCACTCATGGTGAACTCACCCTTAGGAGCTACAGCGATGCGGACTGGGCGGCAAATTCAAAAGATAGAAAATCCATGTCTAGCTACTGCACATTCCTCGGTCCGAATTTGATCTTTTGGTCGGTTAAGAAGCAAACGACGGTAGCACGATAGTCGACGGAGGCGGATTATCGATCGTTAGCAGCTGCTACATCAGACACACTTTGGCTTCGTCGGCTAGCTTCGGATTTTGTTATTCCCACCATCCCACCGACGCAGATCTATTGTGACACCACGTCTACCATTGCAAATGCCAACAACTCCATTTTCCATGCCAGAACCAAACATATTGTGATCGATTATTATTTTATAAGTGATCACATTCTCCAAGGAAACATTCGGGTCGATCACGTTTGCACCACTGACCAATTGGCGGGCATTCTCACAAAAGCTTTACCTATCAACTGGTTTAATTTCTTACGATCCAAATTAACCATTCGTTCCAAGAATGATTAATTTGAGGGAGGGTGTTAAGAACCAACAGTTTAAGTTTCTTTCCACGTCAGCGTCTGTACTTTCTTATTTTAAATACTGTACCTAGTCTATATAATGTACTTAGAATGTAATAGCTGGATTTACAAAATCAATTACTTTTCATTCCTCTGTTCATCATCTTCTTTCTCTCCTCTTCACGCCGGGCTACCTTTCTAGCCGGTGAAGGATTTTCACAGAAGCTACACACAGGTTAAGAGGTATAAATTGAAAGTTTGTTCGGGATGTTAAGCCCTATGAACTTAGTCCCAAGCTAACCAAGAGGGGGGGTGAATTGGTATTTTAAAAAAATTCTTGAGACAAAGAAATAAATTCACAAACCAAATCACACCACCAAACTAAATGCGGAATTTAAAAGTGCGGAAGCAAAAATAAGAACACAAGATTTATAGTGGTTCGATTGACAAGACCTACGTCCACTCCTTGGAGGCACCCTCCAAGTATTGCACTACAAAACGTGACTCTCCTTTAGCCCCCACAGCTAGGCGGAGAAGCCCTCACAAGAAACTCCTTTTTGCCACCTCGGCAAGGCAGAGAACCTACCTCCTTTTTGCTTCCTCCTGAAGCTGGCAGAGAACCATAACCAAAAGCAAAACTCCTTACCTCTACCGACCCTTCCACGGACGAGAAACTCCAGACGAAAGACAAGCAGAGCGATCCTTGAGCAACCCTTGTGAATCCCCTCACAAGCTCCCCCTCACAAGATCCTCTCTCTCTCCCTCTCTCTCTTTCTCTCCTCAAGGTCTTCTCAGGTCAAAGCAGCAGCAAAAGGTCTTTTAAAACATTGAAGAAGAGCTCTTTAAATAGAAGAGCTCAAGAGGAGCTCATTAATTGCAAGTAGCCGACTTTATCGTCCCGGCCGATATGGACATCGGCCTGGCCGATTAGTACAAATCAAGGAAGATCGGCCAGAGCACAGCCCTGGGAACAGTCCTGGACGATTGAAATTTGGCTTGATCGTCCAGGCCGATCTCACGATCGTCCTGGCCGATTAGTTCAAATCAGAGGTAAATCATCCTGAGCATAGCCCTGGGAACAGTCCTGGCCGATTAAAATTTGGCTTGATCGTCCGGGCCGATCGTGTCGATATGATCGTATCAATCATCCTTAATTACTCCCTTGATTTCCTGATCAATTAAGGCATAATTTTGTAATTTCGTCCAGGCCGATCCTGGAATCATCCTGGCCGATAATTTAAAATTCAGTATGCCTAAACTGTCTAAGGCGGCTATCTCTTTCTATTTTGAGCTTATCGTCCTGGCCGATACACGTATTGTCTAGGCCGATATTTAATGTCGGCTGCCTTAATTAAGAATCCTTAATTTAGACTTTCTATTTTAAGCCGATCGTCCCGGACGATATAAATATCGGCCGGGCCGATGGGGGCAAAAACAGAATTTCTAAGCCTCTCAAGTGTGTGTGTGAAGGGTTACTTAGCATCAGTCTTTTTTGATTATTACAAGTAGACTCAAAAGGTGAAAAATAAAATTACAGACTGACTCAACCCTGAACCTATGCGATCCTGGACTTGGCTTCCTCTTGATCGTCCGATCTTCGATTCCTAAAAAGTTAGAAGCAACAAGTAGTCCAAGAGAAATAGTGTTTGTCAATCATCAAAACATAAGACATGAAAAAGTAGATTTGTAACAATCTCCCCCTTTTTGATGATGGCAAACACAGGTAGGAAAATTTCATTAAAACACAGCAAGGTTACAAAATCCAAGACCAAACAACTTTTTCCTACACCCTACTCCCCCTTTTGTCATCACAAAAAGAGGGTCTAGAAACACAAGAAAAAGACTAACAAGTACATTAAAAAGACAGAAAACACACAACACAAAATACAGACTAAAACAACGAGGGATCTAAATCATCAGATGGAGGTGGTGGAGGTGGCTGCTGAAAGTAGGTGGCAAGTGTGGTGAACTGAGCATTGAACCAGGCGATGTCCTGGTCATGCTGCTGCTGCTGCTGAGTAACGAAACTATCAAATCGGGCTAAATCCTCAGCGCGGTGTTGTTCATAGCGGGCAATGTCCTCTGAGTGTTGCTGCTCCTGAGCAACAACGTAGGCGTCAAACCTAGTCTCCCAACGATCAAATCTCTTAATCAACTGATCAAAGGGTGAGTGCTGGTGGAGAGGGACAGGATCCGTAACGGGAGCGGGAGCGGGAGCCTACTCCTCTCTAGCCCCCCGACCTTCCCCATCTCCTGGGTGAAGACGAGTACTATGAAGTGCAGTGAAGGAATTGTTTGAGTAGTAGGTAGGGTGAAGGTCAGAATGATGAGGATATTGGAGATTGTATTTTGTTTCAAGGACATAGGCTATGATGTGTCCTAAGGCTAGATTGGGCTTTCTCTTATGGCCTGGGTCGCGAATTGTGGTTAGGTGATCGATGTAGCGAAAGAGTAGGTTAGCGGCATTGAATTCTCTTTGGGCCATAATGTAGAAAGTAGTGAGGGACAGTAGAGGGGTGATGTGAATCCGGTCCCCAGCTTTTGGGATTACGGATGTGCGAAGGACATGTTGGATTGTCCTAGCATCTTTGACCAAAGAGCTAGTTTCTCCAACATGGAAATGTGTATTGGTCTGATGAAGGAAGTGATTCGCCGTAGACCAGTCAAAATCAGGATCAGTGGTTATTTGGTGCAGCTTATCCCCAGTGGTGGATAGCTGTAGAAAATCAACACAGTCCTGATATGTGATTTCGACAGGGCGTCGATTCACATAGGAGGTCATGACTGTGAAGGTGTGGTTAATGCGTAGATTGGCAAAAAATTTAGCGAGAAGTTCGGAAGAGAAAGGGAAGGCGAGAGTGAGTATAAAACAAAGAGAGGTGTGGGCAAAAAGGTCCATTACCGGGTATGAGAGATATGCTGGATTGATTATCCAAGACAGGGTGATGCTACTCTCTTTGTAGCGATGATAGGCAGTCTGATCTTCAGCCTCCCTGAATCGAGGGTCTAGAGTCGCCCTCGAAGAACTCCCGGATGTTTGACGAATACGTTTCCCACCAGCCATTTGAGAGAGATAGCAAGAAACACAAAAGAGTTGAAAGAGGAGTGTGAGAAAAAAAGGCTGGAATTGGCCTGAATTTAAAGAAACGACCATATCATCCTGGCCGATCGAAGAATCGTCCAGGCCGATATGGTACAATAAGTGCGTACAGGCCGATTGGTCACAAAGGCGGTCCGATCGTCCGGGCCGATCAGATATCGGCCAGGCCGAATAGGCACAGGCGATCGGCCCGAGGAGTCAGGCCGAACGACCGTTGAAAAAGCAGATCGTCCGGGCCGATTAGGTGTATCGTTCGGGACGATGCACAATAATTGATCGTACCGGCCGAAGTTAAAACGTTTTAATTGCTTGCCACGTGTATCGTCCAGGACGAACAGTGGATCGGCCCGGATGATTGTCCAATAATGGATCGTCCGGGGCCGAATTTAAAGATCAAAACGTACTGACACGTGGATCGTCCAGGACGATCAAGTGTATCGGCCAGGAAGATGCACATAAAATGCATCGGCTAGACAAAATATACTATCAGCCAGGACTATCACCAAGAGTTCGATCAAATCGTCCAGGACGATATAGGATCGTCCGGGACGATGAGTTAGGGTTTTCAAACACAAAGGTCAGCAGATGGATTTTGAACAGAATTAGTTATATCGTCCAGGACGATACGGGTATCGGCCAGGACGATGTAACTAGGAATTGAATTCAAAAGTTGGTGATGATCAAGACCCCAAAAAAAACAGTCAAAAACAAAAAAAAAAATAAAAAAAAAAAGGAACACATGAAAACAATATATATATATATATATATATATATATATATATATATATATATATATATATATATATATATATATATATATATATATATATATATATATATATATATATATATATATATATATATATATATATATATATTAGGCATCATACGAGAATCCTTTTCAAAAATGAAGCCTTTTAAAGTTCCAAGAGATCAAGAAATTTAACAAATCTTAATCAGAAGAAGGTAGAATGTCTGATTTTGTTAACCCTTGATCAGACATCCTTCAGGGTACAAAAATTCTTTTGAAAATCAAAAATCCAGCTTAGTATAACTAATAGGGATAATAAGATCCATTCAAAGCTTGTTTACAAAAAATATTTTATATTTAATAAGCCAAAGTAATTTTTCTCAATCATGGAAATTGAAATCAAGTCTTTGAAAACATCACATAGTTAATGAGTTTTCTAAGTTTTAAGAGTTTTACCAAAGAGAGAATAGCTTGCATTTAGTGGGCTCATTTTATGCCTCTTGTCATTTGATATGCTCTTTTGAGCATCTTTTGATTCTTCGATACACTTTTGTGTATATAGTATTCTTTTCAATTTTGGCTTCATTGGCCTCTTTCCTTTTTAACTTTTGCAAGCTAGAAACTGTTTAATAACCCCTTAAAAAAAAACTTAGTTGTGAGTATATCCTCCAAATGTTAGAGAATAGGGGCTCTCTCTCTAACATAGGGAAGAACAATCCACAACACAAAATCAAAAAGAAACATGTGATAAATGCAATGGCAAGATTTCAAAAAGCTTGAATGATATCTAAGAACTTTGGCTATTTTACATAAAATAAATTATTGCAGCAAGACAAGAAAAAGATCTTAATTAACAAGCCATTGGTTAGACCGAGTTTAGACTTTTGTTTTAGAGAAGAAAATCATACCACTAAATAAAGTCTGAAGGAGGGAGAAAACATCAACAGAAAACTCTCTTTAACCAATTTTGAAAAGCTAAACCACTATCTCCAAAAACTCCAAAAACTAAAAGTTTGAAAGGACTAATCATATGGAAGGCCAAAATTAAATAGCAACGGTAAACAGAACAAAACAAAACAACACAAATGAAAAGAAATAAAGAAAACTAAAATCAGCACAAAAACTAAAAGAACAATAAAATAAAAAGACACACAAAACTAATGTTTCAAGCAAGTGATAAAGAAGCAAGTTTAAGCAATTTTTGAGCTGCAAGCCTCCTTATGTCCAGTTATCCTATGCTCCCATGAGGGCTTTGGTGAGAGCACACCTGCAAAACTCAATCAATAGTCAGATTTAGGAACCCAAATAGGTTTGGGATCCTTTTTAGAAAAAGTAGAATGTAATGCAGGTAAGGTATGCTGTGAATCATGCATCTTAGGTCTCCACACCCAATGAGTACTACGATGAACGGTGCAAGTGTGTGAGATGTGTCCTAGCATGCCACATGAAAAACATCTAATTCCAGGAAAGGGATTTCTTAAATAATTTGAGTTATAATTCCTTTTCCTGGATTTTGGCTTAAGATCAACAGTGGAAGTCATCCGATTTTTCTCACATGTATTAAAATCATTTTGAATCCTCAAATTTGTTCTCTTTAATGTATCAATCTCAATCCTCAAATTTTTCTCAAGATCTTTAGATTTCTTAAGATCAAAACTAAGTGAGGTGTGTGAAACTTTTAATGCATTATGTTCATCAATTAATTCCAAATGCTTTTTGTTCAACTCATCAAATTCATCAAGGAGTGCCATATGATTTGAATCAATCGTTGCATGATCTTTGAGAAACACTTCGTGCTCTTTTTGTAGATTTGAATGTTCTAATTTTTGGCTAGCATGAGTTTTCTTAAGTTTTTTGTATGATGCATGGATTTTTTCACAAATTTCAAATAATTCATCATAGGTTGGTTTACATACCTCTTCTTCATCACTTTGATTTTCTCCCATGAAACACAAATTCGTAGTCTCTTCCTCTGGTTCAGTCTCAGAGGAATCAATACCAGATTCTGCCCAAAATCCTCTTTGGATTTTCTTCTTGTCCTTCCTTGACTTGGCTTTCTCCTCACCTTTTTCCTTTTCTTTGCTTGATTGATCTTGAAGTGTAGGGCAATCGGCTCTCACATGTCCAGGTTTCCTGCATTCAAAACAAACAACATCAGAAGATCCTTTAACATATTTGTGATCCTTACCTTTCCTCCAATTTTGATGATGCCTATGTTTCTTCCTTAGAAAGATTTTGAATTGCCTTGTGATGAAGGCAACTTCATCGCTCTCAGACCCGGAAGATTCAGAATCCGATTTGTGCGCCTTTAGTGCGATTGTTTTCTCCTTTTTCTTCTCACCTGCATCAAGATTTCTTTGATTCACACCTTGCTCGTAAGCAATGAGTGAGCCAAGTAAGTTATCAATGGAGTAAGTATTCAAATCTTTTGATTAAGTGATTGCAGTTATTTTTGCATCATAAGACGAAGGCAAGCATCTCAAAATCTTGTTAACTTTTTCATAATTTGAAAGCTCTTTTCCTAGTGCATGCAATGAAGTAACAATCTGAGTAAACCTAGTGTACATGTCAGAAATCGATTCATGGGTTTTCATACGAAAAAGTTCGTAGTCATGCAAGAGAAAGTTCAAACGGGTTTGCTTAACTTCATTAGTACCTTCATAGGTGATGCATAATTTATCCCAAATCTCTTTACCAGTTTTGCAAGTTCAAATACGCATGTAATCTTCAGATTTCAAAGCACAGAAAAAACAGTTCAAACATTTTGCATTTAACTGAGCCAAATCATGTTCATCGAAAGTCCATTCAGTAAAAGCAACTTCAGTTTTAATACCATTAATTTCACGAGAAGGTGGAGAATAACCATCTTGAATAAGCATCCACATGCGATAATCAGTAGATTGTAAAAACGTTGACATGCGGGTTTTCTAAAAATCAAAAGGTAAGTTGTCAAATAGAGGAGGTCGTGTAATCGAATAACCTTTAGTAGTGTTTCTATTTCCTATGTTAGCCATGGATCAAATTCAAAAAGTTTTCAAACTTAATTTTTTTGAATCCCGCTCTGATACCACTTGAAAGTTCGTTCGGGATGTTAAGCCCTATGAACTTAGTCCCAAGCTAACCAAGAGGGGGGGTGAATTGGTATTTTAAAAAATTCTTGAGACAAAGAAATAAATTCACAAACCAAATCACACCACCAAACCAAATGCGGAATTTAAAAGTGCGGAAGCAAAAATAAGAACACAAGATTTATAGTGGTTCGGTCGACAAGACCTACGTCCACTCCTTGGAGGCACCCTCCAAGTATTGCACTACAAAACGTGACTCTCCTTTAGCCCCCACAGCTAGGCGGAGAAGCCCTCACAAGAAACTCCTTTTTGCCACCCCCGGCAAGGCAGAGAACCTACCTCCTTTTGCTTCCTCCTAAAGCTGGCAGAGAACCACAACCAAAAGCAAAACTCCTTACCTCTACCGACCCTTCCGGATGAGAGAAACTCTAGACGAAAGACAAGCAGAGCGATCCTTGAGCAACCCTTGTGAATCCCCTCACAAGCTCCCCCTCACAAGATCCTCTCTCTCTCCCTCTCTCTCTTTCTCTCCTCAAGGTCTTCTCAGGTCAAGGCAGCAGCAAAAGGTCTTTTAAAACGTTGAAGAAGAGCTCTTTAAATAGAAGAGCTCAAGAGGAGCTCATTAATTGCAAGTAGCCGACTTTATCGTCCCGGCCGATATGGACATCGGCCTGGCCGATTAGTACAAATCAAGGAAGATCGGCCAGAGCACAGCCCTGGGAACAGTCCTGGACGATTGAAATTTGGCTTGATCGTCCAGGCCGATCTCACGATCGTCCTGGCCGATTAGTTCTGTTGAGTCCAGTAATTAGGTTGTTAAGCCTAAGTAAATGTCCCAAGGCTACCAAGAGGGGGGTGAATTGGTAGTTTTTAAAATTTTAAACCCTCTTAATAATAAAGTTGAACCGAAATGAAATTTTCTTTTAAAGTTAGTAGAAAAATGTTTTTCAACCACAGAGTTGTTTAAACTGAAATTTAAAGTGCGGAAACGTAAAAGCTAAAAAGTAAATGACACCAGATTTATAGTGGTTCGGTCTATAACCAGACCTACATCCACTCCTCAGAGGCACCCTCTGAGTATTGCACTAATACCAATAGTGACTCTCCTTTTGCACCCACAGCAAGGCGGAGAAGCCCTTACAACACACTCTTTTCACCACTCCCTGGTGCGGTAGAGAACCGTCCGTCCTTTTACACAAAACCCAGTGTTGGCAGAGAACCGTCGTCCTTTCACACCTTCCAAGTGTAGGCAGAGAACCCTCGTCCTTTCACACTCTCCTAGTGTGGGCAGAGAACCCTTCGGCTGTTCACACTCTCCAAGTGTCGGCAGAGAACCGGATCTCCTTGACAGATCTTCTCACAAGAATCTAGAAGGAAGAAAGAAAAAGAGTGAAGAAATCCAATTTCACAAGTAGAGACTCTTACCTTAGCAATCCAAGTGAAGCCTTCTCGCTCCAGTGGTAGGAATCCTTCTTTGAATGCTCTCTTCCACTCTCTCCTTAGCTATTCTCCCAAGAGGCACGAAGATCAAATGACAAAAAGATTGGGTGGCAGTCTAATTTGGACTATTTATATAAAAGACAAGTGAAACCGCCCAAAAACTGCAAATATTCAATTCTGTACGCAGTGGATCGTCCGGTACGATTCTGGATCGTCCTGGACGATTTTACTTAAACGATCTGAAACGACCCAATTTGTATATGTGTACGAACTGACTTCGTACAGCTGATCGTCCTGTACGAACTTGGTTCGTCCAGTACGAACGGTTATTGCAAGGTCGGTTCTAGAAACTGCTGAAAACTGTTCTAAGTCGGTTTATCGTTTGAACGAAAATGTGATCGTCTGGACGAAAAATTTTCCAGAGAGCTGATCGTCCTGGACGAATATTTATTTCGTCTGGACGAACTTTTTTCCAGTGAACCCATCGCCTGGGACGATGATTTGTTTTCGTTCGGACGAAAAAATTTCCAGAGAGCTGATCGTCCTGTACGATATTTATTTTCGTCTGTACGAAATTTTTCCAGTGAACCCATCGCCTCGTACGATGGTCAAAATTCGTCTGGACAAAAATTATCCAGAGAACCCATCGCCTGGGACGATGATAAATTTCGTCCTGGACGAATAGGACTTAGAAATTTTTTTTTTAAAGCAAGTTCCTATTCGTTCCAAGTGTTCTATAGGAGATAACTGACAGATCGTCCAGTACGATAAATATCGTCCTGTACGATCAGTATAGAATTTCAAGATCTCCTTATTTGTGTGTGTGAGATTTTATTCACTCAATTACAATCACTCCCTTTCAAAATTGATTCAAAGAAAAGACAAACATCAATTAAACAAAATATCTAATGTTGAATTTGAATTGAAGTTTTCGTAGTCTGGAGTCTGATTTTCCTGAAATGTTAGTACACACAAGAGCAAGTGCAAATCTTCTAAAATTGTTAGGAGATAACTATACATTTGAACAATAATGTTTGGAATCATCAAAACTACATAAGTTGCATAAATATAACTCATTCAAATAGCAACTATTCAAACAAGTTCAAATCAGAGGTAAATTGTCCTGAGCATAGCCCTGGGAACAGTCCTGGCCGATTGAAATTTGGCTTGATCGTCCGGGCCGATCTCACGATCGTCCTGGACGATATGATCGTATCAATCATCCTTAATTACTCCCTTGATTTCCTGATCAATTAAGGCATAATTTGGTAATTTCGTCCAGGCCGATCCTGGAATCATCCTGGCCGATAATTTAAAATTCAGTATGCCTAAACTGTCTATGGCGGCTATCTCTTTCTATTTTGAGCTTATCGTCCTGGCCGATACACGTATCGTCCAGGGCGATATTTAATGTCGGCTGCCTTAATTAAGAATCCTTAATTTAGACTTTCTGTTTTAAGCCGATCGTCCCGGACGATATAAATATTGGCCGGGCCGATGGGGGCAAAAACAGAATTTCTAAGCCTCTCAAGTGTGTGTATGAAGGGTTACTTAGCATCAGTCTTTTTTGATTATTACAAGTAGATTCAAAAGGTGAAAAATAAAATTACAGACTGACTCAACTCTAAACCTATGCGATCCTGGACTTGGCTTCCTCTTGATCGTCCGATCTTCGATTCCTAAAAAGTTAGAAGCAACAAGTAGTCCAAGAGAAACAGTGTTTGTCAATCATCAAAACATAAGACATGAAAAAGTAGATTTGTAACATAAATGTGCATTGTCTCATTTCAAATGAGGATATGTGGCTCAATCTGGCACGTCCACATCTCCTTGGCTCGATCCAAATACGATCGGTCCACGGTGACATAGATAAGTCAAATTTGTATTTGCAGATTCGATATTCCATGTGTCTTGATATGCGTTATCTAAAGAAATGACGCTACCGCCATTTCATTTAATTAATTGAATTAAAAATTTCAATTTATTGATTAGAATTTTAAAAATTCACATTAAATCCAATTTTTCACCAAATTTAGTGATTTTGGACTTTTTGGAAAGGTCTTGAGACATTATTTAAAAATGGTTTTGATACATTTTGATTAGTGAATTGTTAGAACTTTATATTTATTTGAAATTCATTTTTGATAATTTTCTCAAGATCCAGTTGTCAAATTGAACTCAAATTTTGGTAAAATATTTTTGGGAATTTTAGGCATTCAAGGTATTTTTTATAGGTCTAAGTATGCTTTGGATTGTTGTCGTATGAATTTTTAAAGTGTAGGGTCCATTTTAGACCCCTAACTTTAAAAATTCATAACTCTTAAAATTTGTAAGATTTCTTTGTAATTTTTCTTTGGTGTTCTTGTGCTTGTGTGAGGGTTAAATATATAAATATTCAAACCTATTGGAACACTAGTGCCACCTAGGAAAAATAATTAAGGATCTATCTAAAAAACATTTAAAAACTCCTAGAAAATTCTAAACATACCCAATTGGGATCAAACTCTAGAATAGTGAACTTAGTGATATTATGAATTAGGTTTTAATTTCATTAAATTTGGACTTCATTTGGTTACAAAATAAAAAAAAAAAACAAAAGTCATCTCTTTTAGGGGGCTTGAAACTTCAAAAACTTGTAATAAATCCAAATTAAATCCAACAAAAAGTGGCTCAAATTATTTATAATTAAATATTAAATCTATGAAAATAAAATCCCTATCACCAAACTTCAAATTTGGCCTTAATTTAATAATTAGGAAAATTCAATAATTAATTAAAATAAATAACTAAAAAATTTAAAAAATACCAAATAAATTCTAAACTCATGAAAACACTCATACAAGTCAGCCTTGGTATTTAGGAGGGATTTCAAGAGCTTTGGAGAGTGTTTGCTGCAAAAATGAGAAAACTCTTCTAATTAAACAATTAAATAATTTAATTAAATATCCAAACTTCAAAAACTCAAAACTAATTGAATAAAATTCTAAAATTAGTAAATTCAAGTGCATTGAACTCCTCTTAGGGTTTAATATTTATGAAAAATATCAAACTTCTAGAATTCAATAATAAAAAAAAAAAACAACATTTTGGTCAAACTTAGTTCTAAAATACATTTAAACTTAAACAAATCAAAACTTATTATATAAAACTCCAAATCATCAAAATTAGTGTCAATTTACTTATCTTAGGGTCTAGTATTTATTAAAAATATTAAAAATTCAAAAGTTAAGGTAAATTAAAACGTCATAAAATGGACCCTTTATATATATATATATATATATATATATATATATATATATATATAAACAACCAAAATTCTAGCAAATCTTTAATCTAATCATTTAAATCATAACCACGATTAAAATCTATATTGAACTGCTTACTGATGAAGGATTTAGGATGGATTATCATGAGCTACGGTGCTACATGTCTTAAGGAAGTCTTGGTCCTCGAACCCGTTGTGACAACATCACGAACGTATTCAATGGGATACAAACTATAAAATTAATAATCCACTAACTAATTAGCTAAACCTAAAATATTAATACAACCAACACTCTTATGATGAAGTTTTTAGGATGGACTATCTTGAGATTTAGGACTATGTGTCCTAAGGAGGCATTGGTCCTCATGTTTATTTTGATAACGCCATGAATAGATTCAATAGATTGTAAAACATAAATTATAAATTTAATCATTTCAGTAACCAACCAATTAAGAAATTAAATCATTAATATAACTACATTGACTGGGTTTAAATGGACTACCTCAAGCTATGGGGCGACGTGTCTACAAATTGATACACACACTATAGATAGCTTATTAGGAAAATTAACCCAATTTTTTTACTAAGACATTATTCCTTTATACTTTCCTTTCATGTGACATTGATTTATTTGTTATTTGTACGAGCACTATAGGAAAATGCCTCGTTATCAGCGGACTAAATCAGTAGGTAACAATCAAAATCCATTAGAAATATGAGCTTTTCAGTTAAATTCTAGCAAAAATATTATAGGAAACTAACAATTTTTTTGTTATGGCGTATAATTTTTGCAATCAAGATCCAATGCTAATCCATCTAAACAGGCAATTTTTTGTTTAAAGAAAATGTTACATGTTGTGTTTCCAGTGCAATTCTGGTGAAAATATTATAGGTAACCAGTGACATTTTGTTGGCATATTCCGGCGTAGTTTTTGCTGGAAATTCTGACAAAAAATTATACACTGGCATTACCGGTGGATAATCCACTGCCTAGATCCGCATAACTTATATCGAAAGACTTTATCGTCGTTATACCCACCAGAACTTCTGGCAAAAATATATGCCATAAATGTCATTTTATTTTCATCATATCGTATTAAAGGTAGAATTTTCTCCTAAACATATAAATTTTTTGGTGACAAGCCTTTGAAATCTATGACAGTATTTGTATGGTAGAAATTCCACTGGAAAGTATGCCAAAAATATACCGGTATATATTCCGCCAGTTTTGCTGTCGTGTTTTCTGGCATCTTTTTCTTCGCTGAAAAGTTCGACGGTAATAACATTTTTTTCCTGTAGTGGAGGATTTCATTACATGCTGGTTGTTATAGTTTGATATATTTTGTGATGCTTGATATGATTTTTCACTATGATGTGGTGATTCTATCTATGATATGATGTGATGGGTACTGGATTTCTCCTAGGTTATGAAAAAATGTGGATATTAACATAATCTTCTGTGGTGGGCAGGCTCATGTAGCATCATAGAAAAGGGGGCTAAATAAAAATTTTACTAATAAATTTTTTGTAGGTGCTAAATATGTTAAGCCCCCCTAAGAATAAAGCAATTTTGGCCAAGTGGTTGTTTTGGCTCGAATGAGAGAAACTTAAATGAATATAATTGCTTGGGATTTTCTTTGATGATTTTATATAAACTACTTAGGATAATATGCAGCAAGTATAAAGTCTTTCTTTTGAGTTTTAATATATAAATTTAAATTTCCCTAGGGTTGTTGAAGTAGTTTAAAATAAGATGTTTAACATCCATTTTTGAAACCTAATGATGAAGGAAACATCCCTTAAGGGAGAGTTTATTTAATTTTGGAATTCAAATTAGGTTGATTTTAAATTCAAAGAAAAAAAAAAGAAACCCACGGTCGAGGAGGAGATCTTTCCATTTGGATATTCTGATCCGACAAATCAAAGGAACTCATAGAAAAGAGCTGAAGAAATGAAAACAGAAAGAATATATCTCATTTTAAAAAATACTTGCATCATTTTATAGGATTAGAATCTAGGTTATTGTTGCTGGTACCCGACCACTTTTAATTTATGCATACCCTAAATTAAAATTAAGTGTCATTTGCCACATGAACTTTACATTTGGATATATATGATTTGATGATGTTTTTAAATTGAATGTGCACTATAAATTTTCTATTTTTTTTTTATTTCTTTCTTGCATGTGTGATTTTCCCTAGAAAATGTATTTAGTCTTTTAAGGATGACATAAAAATTTTTCTACTCATAATCAAATGAAAAAAAATTAGGCTCACATAGAAAGATAAATATTATTTAAGAAGTAAGCTCAAGAATGCATTAGTGTTTTTCATGCATTTATATTCCCTTCTCTCCTTGTTAGGTAAATCCCAACCTCGGGTCATGATAGACCATCTAACCTATTAGGGTGTAACTCTATCTTGGGGATGTTGTGCATCTCTAGGAAAAAAAAAATTTAAGCCAAATTTTTAAATTTCATCATTATAATTTTTACATACAATAATCAATTAGCATACATTGCATTAGAACCTAACTAAAAATTAATAAAATTTTTTAATTGCATCAAGCATAATCATCCTATATGAGTAATGACCACATACATGATTTTTAAAGCACCTATATTATTTAGCTAGCTCTCAAATCTATGCTAAGGCAAGCCTTAGTTTGTATGTCGTTAGCTAGGTTCAGATAACTATTGTTTAATTCTCAAATTAGATTTAAAATCCAGAGTTAATGTAAAATTATAATTCTCCAACATTCGGAATCTATTCCCAATGTTATAATAAAATAATGATTTAAATTAAAATCTTCTATAAAACTAAATATAAAGCCTAACATATATGATTGATTGGGGTATTTTTGAATTATTTTAGAATCACAAAACACATCCTACTCCTCTTTCTTTAGCCTCAAAACATAAGGCCTCAAAATTAAGCAATTTCCTTTCGAAATTCTCACCTCATTCTTTTCATATCACTCCTCGAGCATTCTAAATGAAATTTCTACTATTAATTTAATAAAAAATATTCATAAGAAACTTAAAACCATTATAATGTAATTAAATATGAAGGTTTACCTTTGTAGGAGATTTAAGACCCTAGAAACATTGAAATCTCACTCTATTCAGCTCCTAAATAGAATAAGAGAGGGGGGGGGGGGGATAATTCTCTTTGGAAAATCTAAATTAAGGATAATCATTATCATTATGTTCAACATGTTCAATAATAAATGGGGCCTTCCAACCTACAAGAAAATAAACAATTTCTTATTGGAACATTTGTAGATGAAATTAATGATAAGGATATCTAGATTATTATAGTTAGATACATATTTTAACATCATTTTGACCCTTCGGGGTCATATATAGTTTACTATGTTGATCTAACTATAATAATTGATGATAAAGCATTTTAACTACCATAGTCAAATATACGATTGAATATCATTTTGATTCTTTAGAATCATATGTAATCATCTCCTAAACTTAATTGTGATAATCAGGACAAAAACTTATAGTTTTGTAATATGAAGCTATTTGAGAGTGATATTTTCACCACCCAAGGTGATATATTATTCATAATGATGACTTTGGCTACAAAATAAAAATAAATTCAAAAGGATTATGTTCAAATTTTTTCAAAGAAAATATAATTACAATTTCTTTGCACTCTTCAACAAAGGTTGCAATTAAAGGCTGGCATTTTATGTGAAAAAACTATCTAAGGATGCTCTCTCTAATATTATCTACCACTGGAGCTACTCCTGAGCATGCTTATCTCTGTAACACTTAACTTAATATTATGCTTCTCTTTCAATGGCCAAAATTCTACCCTAAAAATCATAATAGGTCACATCGCCATCTTATAAAATTTTCCCTCAAGTTGAGGGTACTTTTCTATCACACAATAGGCTCAATGCAATCCTCCTTATCAACCATCCAACTTGAATTCTACAAATAATATCTCCAACTATTTCACCATTACTTTGAACAATAAATCAAATATATTTAAAAAGTGTATTCTTATTAATGACTTCATCGTCCAAAGTTACAATCCCCCACTAGATGTATTAATACTAAAATTACTCTCCAAGTATGTAATTTTAGATCTACTCGGCTAAAAATCTTTAGACTCTAAGGTTGACTTCTATAATTCAGGTATACCTTCAACTCTCTCTCTCTAATCTTATCAACAAAAAGAACAACATAAGTAAAAAGCTTACACTAGTGTACATCCTCTTGCAAATCTTTAGTAAAACATCCATGACTAATGAAAAAAGATATGGGCTTAAAACTGATACTTTCAAATAGAAAAATACTTGGTCAATCCACCTTGTATTTGAAAATAAGTAAACTCATTCATACAAATCCTTAATGACTTGAATATAAATATTATTAAATCCTCTATTTTGTACAACTCTCAAGAGAACATTCTTTGAACTTTATCATATGCTTTTTCTAAATCAATAAACAAAATATATAGATCCTTCTTATTCTCTACTTCTCAATCAAACCTCTCAATAAATATATAGCTTCTACTGTAGACCTATGCTGCATGAATCCAAATTAATTTTGATAATTATTAATATCAGGTTGTAATTTATGCTCAATAACTCTCTCCCATAGTTTTAAAGTGTGAAGCATGTACTTAATTTCTCCATAATTCGCACATTCTTGTGCAACACCTTTATTATTAAAAATAAGAATCTATGCACTCCTCTCCCATCTCAAATTTTTTATTCTTCAAAATAATATTGAAAAGTTTTATAAGTAAAGAAAATCCTTCATTTCCTAAGCATTTCCACACATCTATTGGAATATCATCATGTTCAACAACTTTTTCACACTCTATTTTCTTTAAAGCCTCTCTAACTTTGGTTTTACTGATAAGCTGATAAAAATAAAAAAATTTATTTTCATTTTGGGTGCTAAGGTTACTAAAATCAATCTTATTCTCACAATCTTCATTAAAGGTTTATCAAAATATTTATGTTGAATATTCTCTTCTAATAAATGCACTTTTTGATCTTCTTCCTTAATGTATTTCACCTAAACTAAATCCTTAATTCTCCTATCAATTTTCTTGGCTAACTTACTCATATATGTTTTACCCTCCTTAGTATCTAAATTTATTTTATTAATAATTAAAGCTAAATTATTTATATTGCATATTAATTTTGGTAGACTCCTTACAGTGATATTTATATCTTTTTCAATTTTATGAGCTTTTACACTTCAACCAATTTTTATAATATGGTTTTTATTTTTTTATTTTTTTCTTGCATATTTTGATTCCACCACCAACTATTTTTACAACTATGAGCTTTTTCTTTTGATGCTCTATACATATCCATTGCAAAAATTTTAATATCACTAGTTTTGATGGGAAGGATTTTCATATTCAATTCTTGAAATTGAATTACAGTAGACAATATATACATATTAAAAGTCTACAAACCTAGTCTAAGAAAGATTATATACAAAATCAATCGTAGTCAAGAAAAAATTAATGTCATATATTAAAAACAAATTAATTTCTTTAATTATTGTTGTTGTGATATTTAATTAGTTTCCGTAATATCCCCTTTAGTTGGAGTGTATATTAAGAAAAATAAATTTGTTGAGAAGAGATGAATAATTAAATAGTTGATTGGCTTAAAAGAGAATGAAAGATGGAAGTGTTGGTTGACGAGCATGGGTGGATTGAACATAAGCTATCACAATAGAGCCAATATGTATGCTTTCATGAACTACATGGAAAATGATCTCTATGTTTTGCTTCACTTTCACAAAAATGTTTAACTTATTGTAGGTGCTTTATTCGCAACTCATTATATAAATACTTGAACCATTTAACTGCACATATAGTGGAAGTTATGGCATGATGTTCAAATTATATTGAAGATCTTGACACATTAATTTATATCTTATTTTTCCATGAGATTATACATGCTCCAAGAAAAATGCAACAACCAATCATAGTCAGTCTTGTGACCAATTACTGGGCCTAATTTTCAACACAAAATCCTTTTAATAACAAATTTCCTTTGGTTGAAAAAAAATTATCCTATGTGAATCTTTAGGATAGTAAAAGTTCAGGAACATCTTAGTGGAATTTTCTTGGATATTGCAAAGAATGACTCAGAGTGTGAATTGAAAAAACTATCTATACTCTTATTATACTAAGATAAATTAGCTATATGAGCAACTTTCTGTAATTTGATAGATGGACTCTTCAATAGTTCACTTGCAATGTTTAAGAGTTTAACTTTTTAATAATAATTTGACTCAATACAAACCTTCTTAATCTAGGATATCAAGTGCATATTAACATTTAGATATTAAAATTTCATAAATATAATAAGAAATTAAAACACCAGGGAAGTGTCATAGTTAGTTGATAACTTTGTTGTGAATTTTGGTTTGAAAAAAAATGTTTGTAAGCAATAGTTGCAATTTCTTGATGCCATCTTCTACTTAAACACGTATATCTATAAAAGAATTAGAAAAAACATTTGGTGAAAATTGAATAATTATATTTAAATTAATGAAAAAAATCATAAAAATTTTGTAAAATTAAAATGGTTAGGCTTATTTAAGGTCATATAGTGACACGTTGAATATATGAACTATAGGAGTTTCCTCCTATCAATGAAAACTAAAAAATAGTTTCATTTAAACTTCCTCAAGAAAATGACCATGATGGAAATCATTTTATACATCTATTTGATTAAGTGGCTAATGATAGATAGTAGCTATAACTTGCAAGCAACAAACTATAATTAACTTAGCTGCAAGAATAATAACTTCTTTGAAATTAGACCCTATCTCCTTGAGGAAGGCATGCACCAAGAATTAGGGTTTGTATCATTTGATGTCAAGTCACATTTATATTTAAGTTAAATGAGAAGAAATTGACCTAGATGGAAAAACGAAAATAAGGATATTTTGTTAGAGAATAATTTCATCAACATGTTTGGAATCAAAATAAATTGCAAAATTTAATTTAGTGAGAACATGAAGAGTGTTATATGATGGTTGACTAAAATATTGATGCAAGCAGTTGGAATATTGGTGCATGGTGTAGGCTAAGGCTAGATTTTTGTCTTGAGTGGGTTAGTAGATTCCATTAAGTTTCTTTCATATACCAATTGTATTTATTCTAGCTTTGTCCAATACAACACAAAAATTATAAAAGAAAATTACTATACAATTCAAGGCTAGTGTAATTTGAAATTGAGGGACTTCGTTTGTTATACCAAATCTAACATGAGGTGTGACATACAAAGAAATAATTGATTAGATGTCTATATAACCATCATTTGATAAGCCACTGGTGGTAGTCTAAGGTAAATTCTTAGGTTCAGGAACTCAATTAAGAGAGCAACATGATCCATGGCTTTTCTATCATTGATCTAACAATGTTTTAGTTGTGGTGTAGTTGGAAGAATTTAAGATGATGGAATGATAAGACCTATAGTGCTTGCATCATACCAAGGGTTACCATCTTTGTTTTTCTTTATGTAGCCCATTATTTAGATGTATTATTTAGTTATAAATCTGTATCCATCATTTATTAAAAGGAAATTCCCTCCTAACTTTAATGGCTTATTTTTTTTCACGTTCACATTATTTGCATTGGTTTGACATAGATTGAGAGGCTTTACAATTTGTCATGGAACTTGTGCCCTATTATAATTAAATGTTGGATCATCTTGGGAGGACGATGAAGTTCCTCTTGAACTTCTTGGATGAGAGAGAGGGAGAAAGAGAGGGGAAGGAAAGAGATTAGTTGTTATAAAGAAAAAGAACTAAATCTTATTCCTTGGCTTGAAATAAAACCTATTAGAACCTCTCTATTTATATATGCTTCATTGGATAAAATGCACTTAAGACACTACAATCCTAAAGTTGGACCAATCAAAACAATCTTAATCTTGGTCCAAATTTCACAAAATATTTGAATTAATTCTTCCATCTCCCAAATCTGTTTCCACAGCTAAGTTGGTGTCTTCTTTAGGCCTAGCTCCTTGTTTTTTCAACAAATCCTGGCAACTTCACTTGAAATGTCTTTCTTTATGGTAATAGAAACATTTCTTACTAAATCCTTGTTTTCCTTTTACTATCAGAATGCTTCCAATATTTTCTTCTTTATCCTCAGTCCTTCGTTGAACTTGCTTGGATATTAAAACCGACTTTACGTCAGTCATGGTCAACGTCTACTTACTGTATAGTAATGTATCCACTATATTTTTATATGATTTTGGCAAAGATTTTAGGACAATAATGCCTTGATCTTCATCCTCAATCTTGGAATCTATATTCTTAAGATAAAGAATAATTTTGTTAAATTCATCTATGTGCTTTTCATGTATTTGCTTTCACTAATATGCAATGTGTATAGAGCTTTCTTTAGATACAACTAGTTGGCTAATGATCTTCAAATACAATGATTCCAATTTCTCCCAAAATTCTATAGAAAAACCCTATTTGGC
The DNA here is from genome assembly GCA_019514585.1 of Dendrobium officinale. Classification (NCBI taxonomy): domain Eukaryota; kingdom Viridiplantae; phylum Streptophyta; class Magnoliopsida; order Asparagales; family Orchidaceae; genus Dendrobium; species Dendrobium officinale. The sequence continues at coordinate 9,373,252 of CM033698.1, read as the reverse complement.
TATTTCCCTCAACACTTCATCACTGAGTGATAAAAGAATCGGACTATGAGCCTTCAATTGGGATTGTCTAGCCCCTGCCTTATTGGTCACATCAGTAAGATCTTCCCTATAAATTGCCTCAGAATATCCTTGATGAATAAGGAGAGCCTTCATTTTATTCTGTTAAGAGAGTTGCTATTAGCATGTTTTACATTCATGCAACTTATATGGTTTTTGATGATTTCAAATATTATTGTTTTATGTATAGTTATCTCCTAATACTTTTTGGAAGAATTGTTTTTGCTCTTGTGTGTACTAACATTTAAGGAAAATCAAATTCAAAACCATGAAGACTTCAAATCAAATTCAGCATACAATCCTTTGTAAATTGAAGCTTTAAATTATTCTTTAAACTGAGAGGGAGTGATTGTAATTGAGTGAATAAAAACACACAAACACACATAAGGAGATTTTACAAAAGTTGTATTGATCGTACAGGACGAACCTAGTTCGTACAAGACGATCAGGTCAGTTATCTCCTCGTAAGAGCAATGGAACGATAAGGAATTGAGAAAATTTTTCTAAGTCCTGATCGTCCAGGACGAAATTAATTTCCTACCTGAATGATTTAGGCTCTGTAAAAAAATTCGTTCAGACAAAATCTATAATCGTGCCAGGATGACTTGGTCTCTGTAAGAATTTCATCCAGATGAAATCCAAATCATCCTAGGATGAATTCTTCTCTGTAAAAGTTTTATTCAGACAAAATTCATAATCGTGCCAGGATGAGTTGTGCTATGTAAAAATTTTGTCCGGATGAAGTCCTGATCGTTTCGGGACGAAGTGAATCAATACTTCTCATTCTGGCGACGTTCTACACTTTTTGGGAACCGACCTATGGAATAACTGATCATCAAGATGAACCTAGTTCGTACAGGATGATAATCATGTACGAACACAATTCGTACCAATATTCATTAGGATCATTTCCGACACTTTAAGTAAAATCGTCCGGGACGATTCACGATCGTATGGGACGATCCATTACGTGTTAACTTGAAAATTTTGCAGTTTTGGACGGTTTTTCTTGTCTCTCCTATATAAGGTCCAATTTTTTCTGCCACCTAATCTTTTTGCTCATTGATCTTCGTGCCTATTGGAAAAAGAGTCAAGGAGTGAGTGTTAGGGAGCATTCAAAAAAGGATTCCTACCACTGGAGCGTGAAGGCTTCGCTTGGTGTTCAAAGGTAAGAATCTCTACTTGTGATGTGAGATTACTTCACTCTTTTCTTTCTTCCTTCTAAATTTCTTGTGAGGAGATCTGTCAAGGAGATCTGGTTCTCTGCCGACACTAGGAGAGTGTGAAAGGACGTAGGGTTCTCTGCCCACACTAGGAGAAGTGTGAACAGTCGAAGGGTTCTCTGCCCACATTAGGAGAGTGTGAAAGGACTAAGGGTTCTCTGCTCACACTAGAAGATTGTGAAAGGATGAATGGTTCTCTGCTAACACTGGGGATAGTGTAAAAGGATAATGGTTCTCTTCCGCACTGGGTAGTGGTGGAAAGAGTGTTTGTAAAGGCTTCTCCGCCTTGCTGTGGGTGCAAAAGGAGAGACACTATTGTTATTAGTGCAATACTCGGAGGGTGCCTCCGGGGAGTGGATGTAGGTCTGGTTTAGACCGAACTACTATAAATCTTGTGTCTTTTATTTTTACTGCTTTTTATTTTCTTCATTTTTCTGTTCTAAAAATTGTAGTTGAAAACTTTTCTAAAAATCCATTAAAGTTTAATTTCGGTTAAATATACTTAGGAGGGATAATTTTAAAAATTACCAATTCACCCCTCCCCCCTCTTGGATAGCCTTGGGACATAAACTTAGGTTTAACAACTCAATTCATAGTGACGAGTTTCAACAAGTGGTATTAGAGCATTATTTCAAAATTATAAGTTTAGACTATTTTTTTATTAATGTAGATGGCTACATTTGGAAACCAAAACACACTTGAGGGTTTCTCTATTACTAGACCTCCACTATTTAACAATATACCTTTTGATTTTTGGAAAACTCGCATGTCTACTTTCTTACATTCACTTGATTATCATATGTGAATCTTATTTCATGAAGAATATATAAAACCAACTAGATTAGTTGATGAAATTAGAGTTGAAACACCTTTTGCAGACTGGACTGTAGAAGAACATGACTTAGCACAACTATAGGTCAATTGCTTGAAAAGTTTCTTTTGTTCTTTGAAATTTGAAGACTACATGCGGGTTTCCACTTACAAAAGTTGAAAGGACATATGGGATAGACTTTGTATAACATATGAGGGGACAAATGAGGTTAAACAATCTAGACTTAATATCTTGTTGCATGACTATGAACTGTTTCGCATGAAACCTAATGAATCTATTTCTGACATGTACACAAGATTCACACAAATAATCACCTCTTTGCATGCACTTCGTAGGAAACTAACGAATGTTGAAATGGTTAATAAGATTCTTCGTTGTTTACCTACTGCTTATGATGCTAAAATTACTACAATTACAGAGTCTAAAGTTCTAAACATTTATTCAATTGACAATCTTCTTGGTTCACTTGTTGCTTACGAGCAAAGAGTTAGCCAAAGAAAGAATGATGCAGGTGAACCACGAAGGGAGAAGAACATATCACTAAATGTGGAAGAGTCTGAGAGTGAACACTCACAACCTGAGGATGAAGACAACATTGCAATGATGACTAGATAATTTAGAAGCTTTCTGAAGAGGAAGCAGAAGAGACGCCAGCAATGGAATAAAGGTAAATTTAATAGATATGGCAAGGTTTCTAATGATGTGATTTGCTATGAGTGCAGAAAACCTGGTCATATCAAAACTGATTACCCAAAACTCAAAGCCACTCCCAGCAAGGAGAAGGTAGAGGAGAAACTAATTGTAAAGAAGGGCAAGAAGAAGTTTCAAAAAGCTTTCTGGACGGACTCGACTTCAGATTCATCAGAGACTGAAAAGGAAGAAGAAGTCACTAATCTTTACTTGATGGCCGGTAGTCTTGATCAGTCAGATCAAGAAGAAGTAAGTGACTTAACTTATGATGAATTATTTGAAGTTTCTGAACACATGCATGATACATATAAGAAAATAAAGAAAATGCATGCTAGTCTAAGTTTAAAATTTGAAGAACTTCAAAAGAAATATGAAATCCTTAGAAAAGATCATGCCTTAATAGATGATAACCACATGAAACTACTCGATGAGTTTGATGACTTGAATAAAAAATATGAGAATTTAAAAATATCATATGCTGATCTTTAAAAAGAATTTAAAAATTATAAGGATGAATCGGAGAGAAAAACATATCGAATCAATTATACAAATCAAATCTTGAAAAAAATAAATTCATTTTATAAGTTAAAAATAAATGCCCTCGAGGATAATAGGATACCCCCCATAATTGAAGATTTTACTAATAATATTTTGTATCCTAAATTTATGCAATCCCTTAATAGACAGATAAGTGGTAAAAGACTTAGGAATCATTTTCCTAATGTTAAATGTAATAATTGTGGATTGCTTGGACATATAGCACACACCTGTACTTTGAAGATGAAAACTAATTTGGTGTGGAAACCTAAGATGCATTATCCTAGATATATCATACATGCATCTGATTATAAATTGTCAAAAGGAGAACCCAAACTTGTTTGGGTTCCAGGTCTAACATTTGATATTCTTGTAGGGTCGCTCTCACACAAGACCTCATGAGAGCATATGGTACCTGGACAGCGGATGTTCAAAGCATATGACTGGAGATACTGCTCAATTCATAACGATGGAAGCCAGGAGTGGAGGCAAGGTTACACTTGGAGATAATACCACAAAGAAGGTGGTTGGATCAGGTATGATTGGAAATCTTAAAAACTTTTTTATAGACAATATGTTATTAGTTGAAGGCTTAAAGCATAATTTGTTAAGTATAAGTCAGCTATGTGATAAGGGTTATTGTGTAAAAAATTTTCCTACTAGCTGCATATTAAGCCTAAATGGTAAAGATGTTTTGAATGGAAAAAGGGTAAACAATGTTTATATGCTAGAATTAAATTGCATTCATTCTCCTACTGCTTTTTGTTTAAAAACTATTTCTGATGAGTCATGGCTTTGGCATAGGAGACTTTGTCATTCTAGCATGAAAAATCTTAGGAGAATTACCCAAAAGAACTTAGTAAGAGGTATACCAAAACTAGAATTTACTAAGGGCCACCTTTGTGATGCATGTCAATTAGGAAAGCAGGCGAAGTCCTCTTTTCAATCCAATAAGGATCTTAGGTCTAGTAAACCATTGGAAATTTTACACATGGATCTTTTTGGACCAGTTGGAACTGTGAGTCTAGGAGGGAAGGTATGCGGATTTGTTATTGTGGATGATTACTCAAGATTCACTTGGGTTAGATTTCTATTTCATAAGAGTGAATCATTTGAGGAATTTAGAAATTTTTTGACTTGGATTCAAAGGAAATTAGGATGTAAAATTATTTCTATACAAAGTGATCATGGAGGAGAATTTGAGAATGAAAGATTTGAAGATTTTTGTAAGGAGAAAGGAATTAATCACAAAATTTTTGCACCTAGTACCCCTCAGAAAAATGTGGTAGTCAAAAGGAAAAAATATAACATTAATACAAGCCACCCGAGCAAAGCTGGCAGAATACTCACTTCCTAAATATTTTTGGGCTGAGGCGGTTAGCACTGCATGTTATGTTCTAAATAGGGTGAATGTAAGATCTAAATTAAATAAAACATCATATGTGTTGCTAAAAGGTAGAACACCTAATTTGTCTCATTTGTATGTTTTTGATTGCAAGGTGTTCATTCATAATAATGGAAAATCTGCCATAGAAAAATTTGATCCAAAATCAGATGAAGGAATCTTTGTTGGATACTCAAGTGTTGGAAAATGTTATAGGGTATTCAATAAAAGAACTTTGGTTATTGAGGAGACCACACATGTTGTGTTTGATGAATTTGGAAATTTGAAAGAGCGAAATGTTATTGAAGATGAGATTGAGGATAACTCCCAAAAGATTGATAGAATAAACTTTTGCCTAGAGATTTGAGATTTTCTAAAAACCACCCAAGGGAATTAATTATAGGTCAACCTATTGAGGGTGTAAGAACTAGGCATGGATTAAACAAGTAAGTCAATCATTCAACCTTCATTTCAACTATAGAACCCACTAATATTGATCAAGCACTTTCTGATGAATTTTGGATATTGGCCATGCAAGAAGAGTTGAATTAATTTGTAAGAAATAAAGTTTTGGAATTAACTTCAAGGCCAAAAGATCAAAGTGTTGTTAGAACTAAGTGCTTATTCAAAAACAAAATGAATGACTCATGAGTAGTCATTAGAAATAAGGCTAGATTACAGCTGGGCGAGGCCCCGTGGTTTTTTCCCTCTTTCGGGTTTTCCACGTAAAAACCTTGGTGTTCATTCTCTTTTCTGTTTGTGTGCTGAATATTCGTGCAACGCTCGGACGTGAATTCGTAAACTGTACCGCCTCATATATTCTAGCCCGCAACAATCTTCATGCCAGAATTAAATTAATTTCTTAACGTGAGAGAGAGAGAAGGTGAGGGCTTTGTGGTTCCAATAGACACGTTTTTGGATGGTAAAAATGGTGCAATAAAATATAAGTTTACTATTTTATTAACTGGAGCCCCGCTAATGAACCATTCCAAATTTTGATAATGGACCATTTATGTTCATCAAATGAAATATACAATAGCTAGACTTGACTAATGCATAAGTCTTTGGTTTCATTTGAAATGATTTTTAAATTGAGTTTTAAAACAGTTTTCTAGTACAAAAATTTAAACGAAGTTTTAGCTTCATTTAGGAACTTTTTAGTACAATAACTTTTAGTTCTAAAATTTTTTATACTAAAAAATTATTTTTAGAAAGAAGTATGAAAGTTATCCCAAATAAAATCTTAATCTTAATAACACGACTTGTTGATCTAATATTGCTTGGCAGAGAAACAATTAACTCTTAATTTCCGGAAAAGAAATATACAACTTTGTGGGATTAGGCTGAATATAAGATATTAATTTGTAACTAGTTGATTCTAACGGCCTCCTCCCTATTTTTGGCAATTTAGTTTGATTAGGTTTTTAATTCTCTTGAATGGGGCCCATGGGGGCTTCAAGATCAGAAGATGAAAATAAAAGGAATGAATAAAATTATTCTTAAGATCTCATATTCATAGATAGAGTGAATGATATAGTCTTAAAATCGAGAAATATGATTGATGGACATGACTTAGTGATGTCTACAATTGTGTGATATCATTTAGATAAAAATGCTTTAATGTTATGGCATCAAAATTTATTTCTTATGATATCTCTATAAGTGAAGAAAATTAGGTAAGAGAATTTTTTGAAAGAAAATGTTGAGTGCCGAATCATAACTTTAATATAGGCGGGTTTCACTCCTAAAATCTTGTTAATAACTTTTAAATAATCACCTCCCACTACGTGGGCTACATGAATCATTTTTTCTGTATTGTGCCGTAGAGTTAAGTTCTCATTTAATTCTAATAAATAATATTATTTCTAATGTTTTCTAATGAAATCTTAGGTCTGCATCTATCTTTCTTAACATAGGTCTAATATAATACATTTACTCTCCTAACTGGGTCAACGAAAGGTTGTTGACCTCATTCTTGCACGAGGTTCATCAATCAAAAGCAAATCCAAAACAAATATCAAATCCAAAATCTAAAACATAAAATCAAAGCCAAAAGTCTATGTCTCAAAATCTTTTTTGAGTAATTTTTGAATCACTTAAAAAAAATGACCTCTAATTCACGATCCGTCAATTGTATATTGATTAGAAATGTCTTTAGGGTCACCCCTCAAAATTTGAGGCCAATATGAGTCCTCTAACCTCAAAAGCTAAATTGATTTCTAAAGGCTGCAAAATTTTTAAATATTTATAGCTCATGTCACTGAATTGTGCACCTATTGTAGTTTTTCCTTCATAACCTTCCCAAAAGCCTTAAACATTTTAATAACCATTGTTATGACATGTTAAACACAAAACTGCATGTTGGTGAACACTGATTGGCCATAGTTAGCCATGCATGGGCCCACTAAACCCCATAATCCTTAAAGGAAAAATCAATCCTTCCCTTAAACCTCAATATTGTGTTGCGAATCTGGATTCAGGAATTATAATTTTGATGATAGCAAACTGTTCTTACACTTCTGCTTTTTCTACCACTGTCTTACCTACTAATTATTCAGGTCCACAAGATCAAATTGTAAATCAAACCTGCTCAAGATTTGGTAGATTAGGACTGAGTCAGTTTTTAATGTACGTAAAGTATCTTTTTCCTTTTCTTGGGTCAATTGTAACAATGTGGGTCCTGATGCTAGGTAACCTTACACACACACACACACTCGGGAGAAAATTTCTATCTATTTTTAGAGTTTTCTACTTTTTATCACATCGTTCGGGACGATCCAAAATCGTCCTGGACGATCAATCAAAAATAAAAACCCTTATTAGGGCTTCCTCGTTAAGGCAACCACAATTAAGCAAATCATGCTGGATGATATTTGCATCGTTCGGGATGATAAGCTCAAATAAAAAAGAATCATCCACCATAACATTTTAGGCATGTTTTATTTTTGGACATCGTCCAGGATATCCAGGACATCATCATAGACGATGCAGTGTAGTTATGGCTTAATTAGTGTAATAATTTAAGAAAGCAATTAATGTTTGATTGCACGATCATATTATCCTGGACGATCGTAGGATCGATCGGGATGATCAGTTAAATGAACCTTAATATCTTGTTGGGCGACCAGAATGATGTTCTGGACAATGTATATTATTTTTACACTAATTATCTGAGATGATCCCAAATCATCCTAGACGATTAGTTATTTTTCCATCATCTAGACATGCAATTAGGGCAATGTTCTCGATGATATTTATCATTTTGAACAAATTGGCCTGGACGATCATCCAATCATCTGAGAAGACCAGTTTACTTTTCCTTCGTCCAGATATACATTCAGGGCGATTTTCTGAATGATACTCATCGATTTGAACTAATCATCCAGGACGATAAGAATATCGTCACGGATGATAAAGTCGGTTTGATATAATTAAGAGTGAATTTGGAGCTATTCTATTTAAGACATCTTGTTTATCCAAGATAGCATCTTTTGCTGCTATATTGACCTGAGAGAGCCAAGAGGAGAGGGAGAGTAAGGGAGAGAGAGAGAGAGTGGATCTTGTGAGGGGGAGTTTGTGAGGGGTTTCATAAAGGATGCTCCAAGCAAGGATCCGAGTCGTCTTCTCGGGTCGTTGTCCCTAGTTCCTTAGAGATTCGAGAGAGGACTACTTCAACAACTGATCAAGGTTCTCTGCCATCTTAAGGAGAAAGCGAAAGGAGTTAGGTTCTCTGCCTACTTCAGTAGAAAGCAAAAGGAGTTAGGTTCTCTTCCTCACTAGTGTCGGTGGAAAGGAAGTTTGTATAGGCTTCTTCATCTTGTTATGGGAGTAAAAGGAGAGTCACTGAGTTCACTGCAATACCCGGAGGAGAGGCTCTAGGGAGTGGACGTAGGTAAAGTTGACCGAACCACTATAAATTTTTGTTCGTTCTTTATTATATCTTTTTTCACATTTAATTTTCGCAGTTCATTTTCCTTAGGGTGAATTTTAGTTTGGCTTAAATTTGTGTTTTTGATTGAGAAATTTTTTAAAATACTAATGCACCACCTTCTTGATTACCCTTGGGCTAGTTCGTAAGAACTTAACATCCTTGGCGAACTTTCAAATGGTATCAGAGCGAGATTCATAAAAAAGAGTTTTTGAAAACTTTTGAATTTTGATTCATGGTTAACTCCGATAATCAAAATACTGCGGAAGGGTACTCTATTTCCCGACCACTTTTGTATGAAATTATTCCTTTTACGTTTTGAAAAACTTGTATATCTATGTTTTTACAATCGATTGACTATCATATGTAGATGCTTGTTAAAGAAGGTTATTCATCTCCATCACGTGAAATTAAAGGCATTAAAATTGAACTTCCTTTTACTAAATAGAATTTTGATGATAGGGATTTAGTACAAATTAATGCAAAATATTTGAATTATTTTTTCTGTGCTTTGAAATACAAATTACATGCGTGTTTCAACTTATGCTACCGGTAAAAAAATTTTAGGATAGATTGTGTATTACTTCTGAAGGAAAAAATGAAGTTAAGCAATCTCGATTGAATATATTACTATATGACCACGAACATTTTCATATAAAACCTACTGAATCAATTTATGACATGTATATTACGTTTACTCAAATGATTACCTGACTATATACCTTTGGAAGAGAACTCACGAATTATGAAAAAGTTAATAAAATTTTGAGATGCTTGTCTTCTTCCTTGATGTTAAGATTACTTCAATAACTGAATATAAGGATTTCAATCCTTATTCTATTGATAACTAACTTGGATCACTCAGTGCTTATGAGTAAGGGGTGAACCAAAGACAACTTGATTTATGTGAGAAAAAGAAGGAGAAAACTGTGATGCTGAATGCCAATGACATTGACACTGATTCTTTTAGGTCTAAAAGAGATGATGTTGTCTTAATCACGAGAAAATTCAAAAGCTTTCTAAGGTAGAAGCAAAAGAACCATCAGAAGTAGAATAAAGGTAAAGGTAGCAAAAATTTTAAAAGTTTTAATGATATGATTTATTTTAAAAGCAGGAAGCCGTGACATGTTAAAGTCGATTGCCCTACACTTTAGACTCACCCAAGAAAGGAGAAGCGTGAGGAGAGACCCAAGTTTAAGAAGGACAAAAAATAGTTCTAAAAGGCATTCTGGGTGGATTTTACATCTAACTCCTCTGAGATTGAAGCTGAAGAGGAAATAACAAATATGTGTTTGATGGTAGACGATCATCTTGGTCAATCTGACCAAGAAGAGGTATGCAAATAAAGCTACGAACAATTACTTGAAGTTTGTGAGAAAATTTATGCATTATATAGGAAACTTATGAAATCACATGCTTGTTTAAAATTATAATTTTTAAATTTACAAAAAAAACCATGAAGTTTTATGTAAAGATCACGTCCAAATTAATAGCAATCACATGTCATTACTTGATGAGTTTGATGATTTAAAAAAAAAGTATTTTGTGTTGATCATTTAGCATGATTCATTAAAAACATCATACACTGCATTTTAAAATGATTTTAAAATATATATTGATGAATCTAAAAGTAGGGGGCACTATTTGAAGGTTGATAATGCTATTTTAGAAAGTGCTAACTCGATGTTTAAAGCTGAATTAAAAGCACTTAAGAAAATAGGACTCCACACACACTTGAAAAGTTTTTCAATCATGATACAAAGCCAAAAAATTTTAAACCTACGAAGAGGCACTATAACCTGAATAAATTAGGAAACCCTTTTCCTGGTGTTAGATGTTTTTCATATGGCATGTTAGAATACATTTCACACACTTACACTATTCATCGTACTATACATTGGGTGTTGATACCCAAATTACATAACTCATAACATGACACACATGCATTGTATTCTTCTTTTTATAAGAATATACCTAAACTGGTTTGGATTCCTAAATTTGAAGTTTGATGATTTTGTAGGCCTGCTATCACAAAAAGCCTCGTGTACCTGAACAGTGGATGCTCACAACACATGACTGGAGATTCCCACTGATTCATTTTGCTGGACGCTAGGGCTGAAGGTAAGGTCTCTCTTGGAGACAACACCGCCAGGAAAGTGGTGGGCACAGGTATAATCGAAAACTTCAAGAACCTTTTGATTGAAATTATTTTGCTTATAGATAGACTAAAATACAACTTTCTAAGCATCAGTCAACTGTGCAATACGGGCTCGTCATAAATTTTTTGGAAAATATATGCATTATTAGTTTGAATAATAATATCATTTTACAGGGAAAGGATCAATAATATTTACATGCTTAATTTAAATAATATTGAATGTGCTGTTTCATTTTACTTAAAAATACTACTGATGAGTCATAGTTGTGGCACAGGAGGTTATGTCATGCCAGTATAAAAATCCTTATGAGAGTGACCCAAAAAGACCTAATTAGAGATCTCCCCAAGCTTAAGTTCACCAAAGACCACCTTTGTGATACCTACAAAATAGGGAAGCAAGTCCAATCCTCTTTCCATTCCATTAAGAATATTGGCACCTATAGACCTTTAAAATTCGTTCACATGGATTTATTTGAACCCATTAACACTACCAGCTTAGGGGGGAAGTCTATGAATTTGTGATTGTCGATGATTACTCGAGATTCACTTGGATTAAATTTCAGTCACATAAGCGTGAGTCTTTTGATGAATTTAGATCCTTTTTCACTTGGATTAAAAAAAAGCTCGGTTGTAAGATCTTGACCATCCTTAGTGACTATGGAACAGAGTTTGAAAATGAGATATTTGGAGACTTTTGTAAGGACAAGGGGATTAGTCACAAGTTCTTAGCTCCTAGGATCCCTCAGCAGAACGGGATAGCTAAAAGGAAGAATCAGACCTTAGTTGAAGCTGTTAGAGACATACTTGCTGAGTATTTACTTCTAAAATATTTTTAGGCTGAAGCGGTAAATACAGCTTGTTATGAGTTGAATAGGGTGAATGTTAGAGCCAAACTAAATAAGAAATCCTATGAGATTCTTAAGGGTAAGACACCCAACCTTTCCCACCTCCATGTCTTTGGTTGTAAAGTTTTCATTCGTGATAATGGAAAGTACACTTAGGAAAATTTGACCCAAAATCTGATAGAGTGTTTTTAGGATATTCAAGTGTGGGGAAATCCTTTAGGGTATTTAATAAGAGGACATTGGTAGTGGAGGAGACTATTGATGTAGTGTTTGATGAATCTAATCCTAGGAAGTCTAGAGTTGAGGATGAAGATGATGTTAGAGAGATTACCCAAGGAGTTAAAAATTTGGAGAAGAGGGTAGGCTCCTAAAACACTGAAGGAGTAAGTGAGATTATCCAAGGAGTAGAAAATGCAAATATGAAGAAAAGGGTAGAACCTACACACACTTTGCATAGAGATTGGAGATTTTCTTTTAGTTATCATAAAGAACTGATCTTAGGATACCCTTCTTAAGATGTTAGGACTAGGCATGGACTTATGAAGGAAGTGAACCAATTATCTCAATGACTGAACCCACCAACATCAATTAAGCCTTTTATGATAAATTTTGGATCTTAACCATGAAAGAGGAATTAAATCAATTTTTTAGGAATGATATTTGAGAGCTTGTAGAAAGACCAAATGGATAAAGTGTAGTTAGAACCAAATGGGTCTTTAAGAATAAGATGAACGATACTTGTGTGGTGGTTAGGAATAAGGCAAGATTGGTGGCTAAGGGGTTCAACAAAATAGAAGGAATTGATTTTGAGGAGACCTTTGCAAATGAAGCTAGATTGAAAGCCATTAGAGTACTACTAGCCTTTGCTTTTTATAAAAGATTTAAGCTTTTTCAAATAAACGTTAAGAGTACCTTTTTAAATGAGGTAATAAAAGAGGATGTGTTTGTTGAGCAACTTCTAGGTTTGGAGAGTTCCTAGTTTTTAAATCATATTTACAAATTAAAAAAGGTCTTATACAGATTAAAACAGGCACCCAGAACTTGGTATTATAGGCTTAGCACATTATTACTAGAATGGGAGTTTATTAAGCGGAGCGTAGACACCACCCTTTTTTTTAGGAAAGTAGGAGATGAGTTACTCATTGTTCAGATCTATATTGATGATATACTTTTTAGATCTTCTAATAAAAGGCTATGTGATAATTTTTTAAAAATAATGAGTAAGAAATTTGAGATGAGTATGATAGGAGAGTTATCCTATTTTTTGGGGTTTAGCATAAAACAATTAGATAATGGAACCTTTCTAAGTTAATCAAAGTACATAAAGGACATCTTGAATAAATATGAAATGGATAAAGTCAAGCCAATAACCACTCCCATGACCTCCATGTTCAGATGGATAAGGACCCAAATGAAAAATCTGTTGATCAAAAGAAGTACAAAGGGATGATTGGATTTTTACTTTACCTAACTACGAACTGACCTAATATAATATTTGATGTTTATCTCTGTGCTAGATTTCAAGTTTATCCTAAAGAATCCCACCTTAGTGCAGTCAAGAGAATTCTTAGATATCTCTTAGGAATCCAAAACTTATGAATATGATATTCTAGACATAACATTTCTTTTGAGATTATTGGATATTCTGATTATGATTTTACAAGATGTAGGGTGGATAGAAAAAGCACTTTTGCGACTTGCTAATTCATAGGATAGTCTTTAGTCTCTTGGTCTAGTAGAAAATAAAACTTTATTGCACTTTCCACTGTTGAATCTGAGTACATTGCCTTAGAAATTTGTGTGGCCTAAGTCCTTTGGTTGAAGCAACATATTATGAATTTAGAATTACCTATAGGCATAATTTTATTCCTTTGTGAGAACACTAATGCCTTTTTCATCTCTAAGAATCCTATCCAATATTTAAGAACCAAACACATTGACATAAGGCATCACTTTATTAGAGACCATATGATTAAAGAAGACATTAAGTTACACCATGTGACAACTGAGAATCAACTTGCTGACACCTTTATTAAATCACTGACTTTTGACACCTTCAGGATCTTAAGGACTAGATTGGGTGTGCTTAACACAAATGCATGAACTTGATGTTTACTAAATTTTGAATTTTATGCTTTATTTTTGTTTTTCTACTCTTTTGTTTGTTTCTCTTTTTGCTGGCCATTATTTTTTGTATTTTTCATTTCAGTTATTTTAGTTTTTCATTTTTTTCTTTCTGATCACTGATGGAATGATATTTTATGTCTTTTTTTATTTTTGAAAATTTATAGTCAATGTTTGACATCTCTAAATCAGTTTAAGGGAAAAACACGGTTGATTGTTTCCCTTCCTCTAACCTTTTTTTAACGGTGTGATTATCTTTTCTAAACAAAAGTATATCTCAAATTAACAAGTGGACTTTGTGATTGAAATATTTTATATCTTGCTACTGTAATCTATCTTATATATATAATGTTCAAAGTCTTTATATTTCATTCAAATTTTTGTAATATGGTCGTTGTATTTATTATATGAATTTGATTATATTTTGTGGCTTATTCTTCATTATATTAGAGAGTGAATTTTTCTTCTCTAATATATGAAAGATATACTCATAATTGAGAGTATTTTAGAGTTTTGAAAGAGTTCTAGCTTCCAAAAAATGTCAAGGGCATCAAATGAGCCCGAAAAGAAGAAAAATTGAAAACATGCGTAATGACCGCCAAAAAAAATTGAAAGATATATAAAGTGTATCAAAAAATACAAAAGTGCACCAATTAATTGAAAAGAGGCGTAAAATGCGCACACAAAAAGACAATCTTCATTTTCTTTCAACCCTTTAAATCTTAGAAGAATTCTTGTGTCACTTGATATTTTCAAATGCATGATTTCAAATTTCATGATTGTGACTAATTACTTTGATATATACTTCTATAAGATATTTTCTGGAACTAAGTTTTGAACGGATTTCTCTTTATTATTCAATTCATTTTTTTGAGTTTGATCTTTCTTTTCAAAAGGCAATTTTCCTTGAGAGAAGTCCGAGCTAGGGCTAATAGGATGGGCTATTTTACCATTTTTTGGATTTTTATGATGTTAACTCATTGATTCTTACAAATTTTTAATTCAATCACATGGAGAATTTATAATATTCATTCTTAGATTAAAAAAAAAAAAAACTTTACTTTCGTTCTTCTAGTCTTTTTCATTTTTATTATCTTATGTTCTACCTTTTTTTCTGGTTTCCTCCTTTTTATGATATCAAAAAGGGGAGTAGTGGAAAGTATATGAGTTGCTTTGTCGTACTGTTTTACTTTTGTTCATATTTTATTTAGTTTTGATTGTTTGTCATCATCAAAAAAAGGGAGATTGTTATGAATCTAAATTTAGGAATTAGAATTTTGATGATAGTAAACTGTTCTAACACTTCTATTTTTTCTACGACTATCTTGCCTACTAACATTTCTGGTCCACAAGATCATATTGCAAATCAAACCAGCTCAATATTGGGTAGATTAGGACTGAGTCAGTTTGTAATATATGTCAAGTGTCTTTTTCCTTTTCTTGAGTTAATTGTAATAATGTGGGTCCTAATGCTAGTAAACTTTACACAAACACACTCGGAAGAAATTTTTTGTTTATTTTTAGAGTTTTTTATTTTTGATCACATTGTTCAGGACGATCCAAAATCGTCCTAGATTATCAGTCAAAAATAGAAACCCTAATTAGGGCATCCTGGTTAAAGCAGACACAATTAAACAAATTATCATAGGCAATATTTGCATCGTTCAAGATGATAGGATCAAATAAAAAAGAATCAGCCGCCACAACCTTTTATGCATGTTTATTTTTGTACATCATCCAGGATATCATCCTGGACAATGCAGTATAATTATTCCTTAATTAGTATGGTAGTTAAAGACAGAAATTAAGGGTTGATTGCACAATCATATCCTCTTAGACGATAGCAGGATTGGCCGAGAGGATAAGTTAAACAGACCTTAGTTTCTTCCAAGACAACCAGAACGATGTTCTGGATGATGAGTATTATTTTTATACTAATCATCTTGGATGATATCAAATTATCCTGGACGATCAGTTATTTTTTCTTCGTCTAAAATTCAATCAAGGCGATGTGTTGGATGATATTTGTCATTTTGAACTAATCGGCCAGGATGATTGTGAAATCGCCTGGGACGATCAATTTATTTTTCCATTGTCCAAACACACATTTAGACCAATATTCTAGATGATACTCAACGATTTGAACTAATCGACCAGGATGATTTGAATATCATCTTGGGCGATAAAGTTAGTTTGTTATAATAAAGAGAAAATTTGGAGCTCTTTTATTTAAGACCTCTTATTTACCCAAGATTACATCTTTTGCTGCTATCTTGACCTGAGAGAGCCAAGAGGATATGGAGATTAAGGAAGAGAGAGCGAGGATCTTGTGAAGAGAGTTTGTGAGGGGTTTCATAAAGGTTTCTTCAACTAAGGATCTGAGTCATCTTCTCCTATCATCATCCCTAGTTCCTTGGAGGTTTGAGAGAGGTCTACTTTAGAAACTAATCAAGGTTCTCTGCCTATTTTAGGAGAAAGAGATAGGAGTTGGGTTATCTTCCTGCTTGAGGAGGAAGTAAAAGGAATTGGGTTCTCTACCTCACCAATGTTGGTGGAAAGGATGTTTGTATAGGCTTCTCTGTCTTGCTATGGGAGCAAAAGGAGAGACATTGAGTTTAGTGCAATCCCAAGAGGAGAGGCTCCGGAGAGTGGACGTAGGTCAAGTTGACCGAACCACTATAAATTTTTATGTATTCTTGATTACTTCTTTTTCTGCATTTAATTTTTGCACTTTATTTTCCTTATGGTAAATTTTGGTTTGCTTAAGTTAGTGTTTTTGATTGAGAAATTTTTAAAATACTAATTCAACCCCCCTCTTGGTTAGCCTTAGGCTAGTTCATAAGGGCTTAACATCCCTAACGAACTTTCACATGGCTCATTCAAAACAACCTTTGAAATCTCTTCCAATGTATCATAAATATTATTTGGAGTGCATTGAACAAAAACCTAAGTTATGGTTTGACATGGTTGGCCAACTCAACTATGGTTGACAAAATACTCGTTAAGGACCCAAACATGCATTTCATGTAAGGAGACCTCACCATTGCATGGAACCACCTCCATTGGGTACAAAATGTCATTTTAATCATTTTGGACCTAACCCCAACCTTTAGTTTGACTTGGTTAACCAAAAACAACCATAAACTTCACCAAAATCAAATTCAATGGTTTAAGCACCACCAAACCAAATTGAACATCAAAAACATTTTATTGGATATTCTAAGTATGTCCAACATTTTCTTAAGTTAAACCATCATTAATTTGACTTGGTCAATTCATTATGAGGGGTCAAATCCATATGTGTATTTAAATCACCATCCAAACTCAAAACCATTTGGCCCAAACACCTTGGAGTCTTCCTTTACACCATACATGACCTTCCTAATGTTGGAATCCATGACCCCTAGTTTGAGCTTTTGATGATGACAAATAATATCGTCTAAATATCTATTCATTAAATATCCTTTGATTTCTTCTATTGCCTGTGAGTACTAACATTTCAGGAAGATCACAAATTACTCAAGACAATAGGGAGACTCAAGACTGGTTAGAGTAGGAACGTGAGTCTGAAATAATGTAATTTTCTATTTATTTTATATTTTCTTTTCTTGAGCCTGGCCACAAACTACATGTAAGTCTGAGCAACTAGGCACACACACAGGGGGAGGTTTGTTTTAAAAGAAACAAAAATAAAGTTTTTTTCTCTATTGATCGTACTATACAACTTTATATTGTACTGTACGATCTGATCTGGTTAAATGATTTCTATGAATAGATCATATTGTACGAACCCTATCGTACTGTACGATGTGTTACAAATCTAAAACACTAGCCGTAAGATTAAGTTAAGTATGTTTTTATTAGCCATTCGTACTATATGAATATGTTAGTAAGGTACAATATTATTTGAATACTTACTAAAATTAACCCATAATTAGTGGGTTAAATCGAGGACTGATCTCTGATTGGTCATCATACTGAACAAATCTATTCGTACTATACGATGAACAGAGACCCTTTTTATCGTCTCGGAGATCATCCTGAATGATCCCTTGATTTGGCCTCAATGTACTATACGAAATAGATCGTACCATACGATGAATAGAGATGAGTTTTGATCGTCCCGTCTATCATCCTGTATGAACAGGAGAGTAGAGATTCATACTGTACGATGTTGTATCGTACGATACGATTTATTTTCAATTGTTTGTAAACCTTTGTACTAGGATGAAAACTGTTATACATATCGTACTGTACAATGTAATATCGTATTGTACGATAGTAACGACTACTTTGAATATTTTAGGGATTTTGGAGCCTGTTTTATGTATCAAATTAGTAATCTTTTTGAGAGAAACAGAATGAGGGGAATATGATTAGAGAGGGAATCCTTGGGAGAGAGCTCTTGAGAAGTTTTTAGGGTTTGAGAGAGAAAGGAGAAGGTGAGCTTGGTGAGGGAGAAAAAGTGTGAGGGAGATCACACGGTTGCTTTGTTCTTGCTGCATCTTGCTCCTCCTATGGCCTGAGAGGAACTAGTGGGAGGCTTTCTAAGGAGGAGACTCTTCTACATCCATGACCTCGAAGGTACTCTGCCTTCTCCAGGAGGGAGAAAAATGAGAAGGTACGCTGCTATCACTAGGAGGGTGAGAAGAGCGCTAGGCACTCCGTCACGCCGGGTTAGTGAAAGTGAGTCTTGTAAGGGCTTCTCTGCCTTGCCGAGGGGGTAAAATGAGAGCTATAGTTTTGTAGTGAAATTCCTGGAGCGGAGGACTCTGGGTGTAGACGTAGATCATTGTTTGACCGAACCACTATGAAAATTCGATGTGCTTTTTCCTTATCATTTTTTATTTTTACTTGCACTTTATTTTAATTTTACTTATATTTGATTGGAGATAATTATGAGGGGAAAAGAATTTTAGTTTTACATGTTGAGTTTTCAATCAATTTCTTTTGTATTAGTTAAAGTTTTCTTGTTAAAGATTTAAAAACACAAAAATATTAGAACTCTTGCTTAGGATTTTAAATTATTGCAACAAATTTTCACAATTCACCCCCCTCTTATCAATCTAGTAATTTCAATTGGAATCAGAGCCCATTTTCAAAAATTGTGTTTTAGAAAACCTTGAAAAATGATCATTTCACATTTTGGTAATCGTAACACTGCGGAGGGTTATTCAATAGCCCGTCCACCACTTTTTGACAATATCTTGCTTGATTTCTGGAAAATTAGAATATTTACTTTTTTGCAGTCTATTGATTACCGCATGTGGATGTTAGTCAATGATGGATATGTTGCACCTTTTAAAACTATGAATGAAGTGAAAACTCAAGTGCCTTCTAATTAATGGAGCAATGAGGATAGGGAATTAGCTCAATTAAATGCGAAGTGCTTAAATTGCTTTTTCTGTGCATTAAAGTCTGAGGATTATATGAGAGTTTCTATCTATTCTAATGGTAAGGAGATTTGCGATAGACTGTGCATCACGTACGAAGGAACTAGTGAAGTTAAATAGTCTAGGCTTAACATTCTATTGTATGATTTTGAACACTTCCATATGAAACCTAGCGAATTAATATCTGACATGTAAACTAGGTTCACCAAAATCGTGACATCTTTGCATGCATTAGGTAGAGAAATTTTAAATTCTGAAAAGGTTAACAAAATTCTTAGATGCTTACCTAGTTCCTATGATGATAAAATTACTACCATCACTGAATCTAAAGATCTTAACATTTATTCTATTGATAATCTACTTGGTTCACTCATTGCATACGAGCAAGGAGTGAGTCAAAGACAAAGTGATGCAGGTGAAATGAAGAAAGAGCGAACAGTGGCATTAAAAGTAAACAATTCAGAAAGTGACAGATCTATAGGGGAGGAAGAAGATGATATAGCCTTGATGACCCGACAGTTTAAGAACTTCTTAAAGAGAAAATAAATGCGTCATCAGAATGGCTGGAATAAAGGTAAAAGCTCGAGGTTTAATAAAGTTTCATCTGATACAATCTATTTTGAGTGCAGGAAGCCAGGTCACCTTCGAGCTGATTGCCCCAACCTAAAGAACCAACCTACTAAGGAAAAAAGTGAGGACAAAGTCAAGTACAAGAAAGAAAAAATGAAGACACAAAAAGCATTTTGGGCCATCTTTGCCTCAGAATCATCATAAGAAGAAGCAGAGGAGGAGGTAACAAATTTATGTTTAATGGCTAACGATAATCTTGATCAATCAGATCAAGATGAGGTATGTCAACTTTCATATGAAGATTTATTGCTTATTTCTGAAAAAATTCATGACTCGTATAGGAAATTGAAAAAGATGCATATTAGTCTTAATATTGAGTTTAGTACTTTACAAACTGAGCATGCTAACCTAGTCAAAGAAAATTCTTATTTAGATAGAGATCATATGCTACTTCTTGATGAGTATGATAAATTAAATAAGAAGCATATTGAACTAACTGAAGTGCATGAAACCTTGAAAACCACTCATGTTGAACTAAAAGAAGCTTTTAATAGACTAGATAAAACTTGCATTAGAAGTAGATAACAGTGAGCATTTGCTAAAATGGGAAGTTCGCGGATTGACATATCAAAATAATACATTAAAATAAAAAATCAAAGAACTAGAAAAGGAAATTGCATCACTCACATTAGCCCAGTCTAGCAAACCCCCAACACAACATACATCACACAACTTTAGGAAGAAGCATCACCACCAACATAGGTTAGTGAACACATTTCCCAGTGTTAGGTGCTTCTCTTGTGGCATGCTAGGTCACATAGCCCGCACATGCACAATTCACCATAAAATACCTAGTATGGAGACCTAAAGTGCATCCATCACAGCATAGCATGCATACATCTCATTCATACAAGCATAAGGAGGAACTTAAACTCACTTTGTTTACTAAATCTAATCCTTGAATGAAATTGTAGGGATTCTCTCACAAAAGACCTAGGAGAGCATGTGGTACCTGGATAGTGGCTGCTCGTGACACATGATTGGAGATATGAAGAAGTTCATTCTACTAGAGATCAGAACTGGAGGCAAAGTAATATTGGGAGACAACACTACCAAGAAAGTGAGAGGCTCAAGTATTATTGGTAATGCTAAGAATTTTTTAATTAAAAATGTTTTATTAGTTGATGGTTTGAAGCATAACTTACTTAGCATTAGTCAATTATGTGATAAAATTTTTGACATTAAATTTCTATCTAACAAATGCCTGATTAGTTTAAATGACAAACATGTTTTAGAAGGAAAACAAATGAACAATATTTACATGTTTGAGCTTGATTGCATTGATAGTTTAAATTCTTTTTTCTTAAAAATAATAGTTGATGACTCGTGGCTATGACATAGGAAACTATGTCATGCTAGTATGAAAACACTTAGAAACATTACTCGGAAAAACCTAGTTAGAGGCGTACCTAAGTTAGACTTTACTAAGGATCACTTATGTGATGCTTGCCAACTAGGAAAACAAGTCAAATCATCCTTTCATTCAATTAAAGATGTAATCACCTCTAGGCCATTAGAAATCCTACACATGGACTTATTTGGACCTGTTAGCAAAGCCAGCCTAGGAGGGAAAAACTATGGATTTGTGATTGTAGACGACTTCACTAGATTCACTTGAGTAAGATTCCTAGCACATAAAAATGAGTTGTTTGAGAAATTTAAGGTATTCTCCACAAGGATTCAATGAAAATTAGGTTGTGAAATCTTAACAATCCATAACGATCATGGAGGAGAGTTTCAAAATGAAAGATTTGAATCATTTTTCAAAGAGATAGGAATAGATCATACTTTCTCAGCCCCTAGAACACCTCAACAAAATGGTATAGCAGAAAAGGAGAATAGAACCTTGGTAGAAGCCACTAGGGCAATGCTAGCAGAGTACACCTGTGAAGATCGCTTTGCTCCAGGATCGTCCGGGACGAAGTTGGATCGTCCCGGGACGATCGGTACAGGTTTGGTCGGAATTGTGAAAATTGAACAGTTCGTCTGGACGAAAATTTAGATCATCTGGACGAAAATGCTCCAGAGGACCGGTCGCCGGGGACGATAATTAAATCTCGTCTGGGCGACACTTGTCCAGAGCCATATCGTCCCGGGATGAAGTGCGATAGTCCGAAATGATCAGTCTGGATATATATAAAAATGAGATATTTTGAAGAGAGAGAAGAAGCCCAGGAGAGAGAAAAACGAAGGAAAAAGTGGAAAAGTTGATTTTCGGACGACGCCGAGCCGTTTTCGTCCGACGAGACTGTTCAGGAAAGTGTTGTACGCAAGGAAATGCACAATCTGCCTTTCTCAATTTTCAGAACCGTCGTGTTTGGCGGTATTATCTGTCCGGAATTGATTTTTGCAAGGGATTTTCGTCCGTATTTTTCGTCTGGTTCAGTTTTTACCATGAAATTTTCTGTATGTTGTCGACGTGCCAAGTGTGCACATTTTGGTTATTTTCTGGAGATTTTTGTCAGGGTAGATTTGATTTGATGGCGTTTTTCGTCGATTGTATTTTTCTGTGTAGTCTAAAATTATCTGAGCAGTAGAATTAAAGTCTTGCAATGTTGTTATCTACATTTTGTGCAAATTTGGTATTTTGTGATTTTTCAGAAAAAATTGTGTAAATTCCGTATACAGTCGTTGTGCTGCCCGATTTTTGTCTGATTTATGAATTCGTCCGTATTTCTTCTGAATTGATATGCTATCTGTATATGCTATTAAAAGGGAGATATAAGGGGCCTGGATCCTAAGAGATTCAGTTAGTGTCTGGGAAATCTGAAATGAGCTCAATATGAAATCTAATATCTATTCTATTCCGGATCCGATGAAATATGTTCTGGTGCTATAAGCACATCTGTTCTGGTGCCGTGAGCACATAAGCATATTTGTTCTGGTTCTGTGAGCACAAAGGGAGGCATAAGGGGCAAGAATCCGTAGAGATTCTGTCAGTGTCAGGGAATTTAGCTATTAATTATAATACTATCTGATATAATCTGATTCTGATTTCCGTATCTGTTCTGTAAGCAAATAAGATTTCTGAATTTCTGTACGATATAATTTGATCTGATCTGTATGATATGATTCTGATACGATTCTGACACGATTCTGTTCTGTTCCGATATCTGATTTATGTACGATTTTGATTCTGTTGATTTGATCTGTATGACTCAGTTCTGATTTGATATTTCTGTTCTGTTCTGATTTGATATACGATTCTGTTTCGATTTCTGTACGGATTTCTGTCTGATGTGCTTGATGTGGATTTTGGAAGTTTTGATTGGAGGTTTGTCGCTTTGCTGAGCTGTTGAGCTCACCCTTATTTTCTGGTGGTTTTCAGGTTCTGGGAAAGGGAAGGAGGTCCTGGACTAGATTTAAGAGTCTGATCAGTTATAGGTATTATTTTGTACTTTTGATTTTTGTACAGACATGACTCTTTTGCTCTGTTTCTTTCTGTCTGAGCTATGGTCTATAGTTGTAGATGATTGTTTTGAGGAAAAGAAAGAAAAATATAGATGTTTTGTTCCGCTGCATTTGATGTTTCATAGTAGCTATGTGCGTCTGTTTTTGAGTTGAAATATTTGGAAGAATCAGTTCCGAAACAAATTCCAAAGCCAGATCCTGGTCTGTCTGTTCGTTAGGCTGGTCGCGGCCCGGTGCAGGCGGGATCCGTCTCGGGTCGGGTCGTGATAAGCTTTGGTGGTATCAGAGCAATGGTTTTGGAATTTGGATTGTGTAAGACAGAGCTATAGAAAGTGATCTGTAAGTGAGTCTGTCTGGGATAATTTTGATTTGTTTGGCTTTTTATTGTGTTATTTTTGTGATAGTTTTCCAGATTTTTCTGGATTTTTTGTATGGATCAGCCAAACACAGACATGACAAACGGGCAGAATGCCAGTCAGGCAGCACCAGTGGGGAGTGCAGCCCCAGTGGCCGGTGCTGATACACTGTCTCAGTTTGCTACACTTGTTGCTCAGATATTGAGCGAGGCTCAGAGCAGAGCTTCTACCGTCAGATCTGATGATATTGATAGACATCTCCAGATATTTTTGAGGTTGAAACCTCCGAGATTTGAGGGCACTGTTGAGCCTAGAGCTGCTGAGGAGTGGTTGAGGAGATTGGAGAAGACCTTCGATGGCATGCAGTGTCCGTTAGACAGGAAGGTACCTTTGGTAGTATTTCTGTTGGATGGTGAGGCTGAGCATTGGTGGGTTGGCCAGCAGGAGGCCAAGTTTCAGGGCAGATTGAACTCTATGATTACCTGGGAAGAGTTCACTGATATTTTTCGAGATTGGTTCGTTCCCCCTTCTGCACGACAGCAGATGTAGGAGAGTTTTCTGAGGCTTATTCAGAGGAGCAAGACGGTGATGCAGTACGAGGCTGAGTTTACTGCATTAGCCAGGTATGCTCCGCAGTTGGTTAATACTTCTGCTGATAGGTGCTACAGATTTCTGAGGGGATTACGAGATACTCTGAGGCAGCCCCTGATACCATTCCGCATTACTGACTTTTCTGAGCTTGTGGAGTGAGCTCGTTTGATAGAGAATGACCTGATGGCTACTCAGCAGTGGTGGACTGCGAGTAGGAAGATATTTGGAGGCGAGGCTTCAGGTAGTGGTTCCTCTGGGAAGAGAAGATTTGTAGCTGGTTCTGGATCTAGTGTCTCCAGAAGGAGTGGAGGGTCGTCTGGTACTGCTACCAGTACGACGAGTTCTGGATCTGTGAGTGGGGCACCTGTGTGCCAGAGTTGTGGACGGCGACACCTTGGCCAGTGCTACAGGATGGCTGGTCTGTGCTTCGATGTGGTCAGCCAGGACATCAAATTGCAGAGTGTCCACAGACTGGATTTGATCGGCGTTCTGAGTTCCGATCAGAGGGCTTTGTCAGACCTGCCAGTTCAACAGCAGGAAGACCGAGGACTGTTCCTCCACGCCCTGAGGGATTTTGTGGTAGAGGTGGTAGTTCTAGTTCTATACCACGAAGACCACCTACTGTTAGTGAGAGGCTCCCTCTGCCAAGTAGTTCTGTTGCTTCAGCTCCAGCTCCAGTTCAGCCACGAGTTTACAGCTTGAGTCAGCAGGAGGCTCGTGATGCTCCAGATGTTGTGACAGTACGATTTACATTTCTGATCAGCCCTGTCGTGTTTTGTTTGACTCTGGAGCTAGTCACTCTTTTCTGTCAGAGTGCTGTTTTGAGCTTTTGCGTTTGGATTCAGTTTTGTTGCCGGTTTCCCTTTCCGTGATTTTACCGGCTGGAAGTAATCTGATTGCCCATAAGTTTTGTTTGTGTGAGATTGAGATTGCTGGCAAGAGGTGGAAATCAAGTTTGATTCTGTTGCCGATTTCTTCATATGATGTGATTCTGGGCATGGATTGGTTGAGTCTGTATAAGGCTCAGATTGATTGTCTGAAGAAGCAAGTGAGTTTGCTTATGGCTGGAGAGCGATGTGTATTTCAGGGATTACGAGGTGTTCTCTCCAGTCTGATTTCTGTGTTGGAGGTGTGCAAAATGTGGAAGAAGGGATACCCAGTCTTTTTAGCTTCGGTGCGGGATCTGAACCTGGAGGTTGGTTCTATTTCTGAGATCCCAGTGGTACGGGGGTTTGCTGATGTTTTTCCTGAGGAGTTGGTTGGTTTACCTCCGGATAGAGATGTGGAGTTCTCTATCGATATTTTTCCGGGTACAGCTCCGATATCAAAAGCTCCGTATAGGATGGCACCGAAAGAACTTTCTGAGCTGAAAGTTCAACTTCAGGAGTTGGTAGACAGAGGCTTTGTCCGTCCTAGTGTTTCTCCCTGGGGAGCACCTATTTTGTTTGTGAAGAAGAAGGACGGGACACTTTGTATGTGTGTGGATTACAGAGATTTGAACAAAGTCACGATCAAGAACAAGTATCCTTTGCCTCGGATTGACGACTTGTTTGATCAGCTTTCTGGTTCTTCTGTGTTTTAGAAGATTGACTTGCGATCCGGATACTATCAGGTGAAGGTAAAGGAGGCTGATGTGGTGAAGACAGCTTTCATTACTCGGTACGGACACTACGAGTTCTTGGTTATGCCTTTTGGCGTAACCAATGCACCTGCTATTTTCATGGATCTGATGAACAGAGTGTTCAAGGAGTATCTGGACCAGTTCGTGATTGTCTTCATTGACGATATTCTGGTATATTCTGCTTCTGAGGAAGATCATGCCAGATACATGAGCATTGTGTTGGAGACTTTGAGGCGGCATCAGGTGTATGCCAAGTTCTCCAAGTGTGAATTCTGGCTGAAGAGCATTTCATTTCTGGGGCATGTGGTGAGCGGAGAAGGCATTTCTATTGATCCCCAGAAGATTCAGGCAGTTGCTGATTGGCCGAGGCCGACTACGGTATTTGAGGTACGTAGTTTCTTGGGCATGGCCGGATATTACAGGAAATTTGTGAAGAGATTTTCACAGATTTCGACACCTTTGACGAGACTGACTCAGAAGTCAGTAGCTTTTGTTTGGACACCGAAATGTGAGGCTAGTTTTCAGAGATTGAAGGATTGTCTGACTTCAGCTCCAGTGTTAGCACTTCCGTCAGATACGGAAGGATTTCAGGTGTTCAGTGATGCTTCACTGAAAGGTTTGGGATGTGTGCTGATGCAGAATGGAAGGGTAATTTCTTATGCCTCTAGACAGATGAAACCACATGAGAAGAATTACCAGACGCATGATTTGGAATTGGTTGCTATTGTGTTTGCTTTGAAGATTTGGCGTCATTACCTGTATGGCGTCAGATGTGAGATTTTTTCTGATCATAAGAGCCTGAAGTACATTTTCACTCAGAAGGATCTGAATTTGAGGCAGAGAAGATGGCTCGAGTTGATCATGGACTATGATCTGACCATTCAGTATCAGCATGGGAAGGCTAATGTGGTAGCCGATGCTCTGAGCAGGAAGTCTTCTAGACTATCAGGTTTGCAGCTTATTTTTGATAATTTCCTGATTCGAGACATGGAGCGCTTACAGTTGGAATTGATTTCCTCCAGTGATTTGGATTTGGCTCAGATGAGAATTCAATCTTCTTTGGAAGCAAGGATTCAAGAAGCCCAGAAGTCAGATTCTAACTATTCAAAGTTGATTGCTCAGATTGGATCTGGTAAGACTCCTGAACTTCGAATTTCTGATTCTGGTGCTATTTTCTGTAAGAACAGGTTGTGGATACCTGTGTTTGGGGATTTGAGGCAGGAGATTCTGTACGAATCTCATCATTCAGGCTACACTGTACATCCAGGCAGTAGTAAGATGTATGCTGACATGAAGCTTTTGTTCTAGTGGCCTGGAATGAAGAAGGATGTGGCAGACTTTGTGTCGAGATGCGAGGCCTGTCAGTTGGTGAAGGCAGAGCATCAGCGACCAGGTGGACTGTTGCAGTCGTTGCCTATCCCTGAGTGAAAGTGGGAGGAGGTAACGATGGACTTTGCGATGGGTTTTCCTCGATCTAGACAAGGGCACGACGCCATTTGGGTGGTTGTAGATCGACTGACGAAGTCCGCCCATTTTTTTTCGATCAGACAGACCGATCCGGTGGATCGCTTGGCACAGATTTATGTGAAGGAAATAGTCAGATTGCACGGTGTGCCTCGAGTGATAGTTTCTGATCGAGACGGACGGTTCACTTCAAGACTTTGGAAGGGCATTCAGCAAGGCTTGGGTACGAAACTGCATTTCAGTACAGCCTTTCATCCACAGACTGACGGACAGTCTGAGAGGACTATTCAGGTATTGGAAGATCTGTTGAGGCTTTGTGTTTTGGACTTTGGAGGAAGCTGGGAAGATCATATCCCTTTGATTGAGTTTGCTTATAACAACAGTTTTCAGTCCAGTATTGGCATGACACCGTACGAAGCTCTGTATGGCAGGAAGTGCCGTACTCCTTTGACTCTAACTGAGGTCGGAGATAGACAGGAACTGGGTGCCACTTTCTTTGAGGAAACTGTTAAGAAGATCAGTTTGATAAAAGAAAGATTGAAAGCTGCTCAAGATCGACAACAGAAGTATTATAATCAGAAGCACAAATTTGTTGAGTTTCAGGTTGGTGACTTTGTGTGTCAAAGTCAGCCCGATGAAGGGTGTGAGCAGATTCGGCCAGGTGAGCAAGCTTAGTCCAAGGTATGTTGGACCTTTTGAAATCTTAGAAAGGATTGGAAAATCTATTTATCGACTGTTGCTTTCTGATTCGATGCCTGACGTGCATAACGTGTTTCACGTATCCACTTTGAGGAACTGGGTATCTGACTCTGGGAAGAAGTTGTCAGCTGACGAGGTTGAGATCAGGAGAATCTGGCGTACAAGGAAGAGCCAGAGTTGATTTTGACGTACGACGTCCGAAAGCTACGAAGTAAAGAGATTCCGATGGTTAAAGTCTAGTGGAAGCACCGTACTGCACGAGAAGCGACTTGGGAGAAGGAATCTGACATGAGATAGTCGTACTCGTACTTGTTCTTCTGACGCCGTTTTGATTGAATAATGTCGAGGATGACATTTTTTTGAAGTTGGGGAGATTGTGAAGATCGCTTTGCTCCAGGATCGTCCGGGACGAAGTTGGATCGTCCCGGGATGAAGTTGGATCGTCCCGGGACGATTGGTACAGGTTTGGTCGGAATTGTGAAAATTGAGCAGTTCATCTGGACAAAAATTTGGATCGTCTGGATGAAAATGCTACAGAGGACCGGTCGCCGGGGACGATTATTAAATCTCGTCTGGACGACACTTGTCCAGATCCAGATCGTCCCGGGACGAAGTGCGAACGTCCGGGACGATCAGTCTGGATATATATAGAAATGAGATATTTTAAAGAGAGAGAAGAAGCCCAGGAGAGAGAAAAACGAAGGAAAAAGTGGAAAAGTTGATTTTCAGGCGACGCCGAGCCGTTTTCGTCCGACGAGACTGTTCAGGAAAGTGTTGTACGCAAGGTAAGGCACAATCCTCCTTTCTCAATTTTCAGAACCGTCGTGTTTGGCGGTATTATCTGTCCGGAATTGATTTTTGCAAGGGATTTTCGTCCGTATTTTCCGTCTGGTTCAGTTTTTACCGTGAAATTTTCTGTATGTTGTCGACGTGCCGAGTGTGCACATTTTAGTTATTTTCTGGAGATTTTTGTCCGGGTAGATTTGATTTGACGGCGTTTTTCGTCGACTGTATTTTTCTGTGTAGTCTAAAATTGTCTGAGCAGTAGAATTAAAGTCTTGCAATGTTGTTATCTACAATATGTGCAAAATTTGGTATTCTGTGTTTTTTAGGAAAAATTGTGTAAATTCCGTATACAGCCGTTGTGCTGGCCGATTTTTGTCTGATTTCTGAATTCGTTCGGATTTCTTCTGAATTTATATGCTATCTGTATATGCTATTAAAAGGGAGATATAAGGGGCCTGGATCCTAAGAGATTCAGTTAGTGTCTGTAAAATCTGAAATGAGCTCAATCTAAAAATCTGATATCTGTTCTATTCCGGATCCGATGAAATCTGTTCTGGTGCTATAAGCACATCTGTTCTGGTGCCGTGAGCACATAAGCATATTTGTTCTGGTGCCGTGAGCACAAAGGGAGGCATAAGAGGCCAGAATCTGTATAGATTCTGTCAGTGTCAGGGAATTTAGCTATTAATTATAATACTATCTCATATAATCTGATTCTGATTTCCGTATCTGTTCTGTAAGCAAATATGATTTCTGAATTTTTGTACGATATAATTTGATCTGATCTGTATGATATGATTCTGATATGATTCTGACACGATTCTGTTCTGTTCCGATATCTGATTTCTGTACGATTTTGATTCTGCTGATTTGATCTGTTTGACTCAGTTCTGATTCGATATTTCTATTCTGTTCTGATTTGATATACGATTATATTTTGATTTCTGTACGGATTTCTGTCTGATGTGTTTGATGTGGATTCTGGAAGTTTTGATTGGATGTTTGTCGCTTTGCTGAGCTGTTGAGCTCACCCTTATTTTCTGGTGGTTTTTAGGTTCTGGGAAAGGGAAGGAGGTCCAGGACTAGATTTCAGAGTCTGATCAGTTATAGGTATTATTTTGTACTTTTGATTTTTGTACAGACATGGCTCTTCTGCTCTATTTTTTTTCTGTCTGAGCCATGGTCTGTAGTTGTAGATGATTGTTTTGAGGAAAAGAAAGAAAAATATAGATGTTTTGTTCCGCTGTATTTGATGTTTCATAGTAGCTCTGTGAGTCTGTTTTTGAGTTGAAATATTTAAAAGAATCAATTCCGAAACAAATTCCAAAGCCAGATCCTGGTCTATCTGTTCGTTAGGCTGGTCGCGGCCCGGTGCGGGCGGGATCCGTCTCGGGTCGGGTCGTGACAACACCCTTCCTAGATACTTTTGGGCAGAAGCAGTCAACATAGTGTGTTATGTTTTAAATAGGGTAAACATTAGATCTAAGCTGAATTAAACTCCTTATGAACTCCTTAAGGGTAGGACACCGAATCATTTACACTTATATGTCTTTGGGTGTAAGTGCTTCATATTGATTAATGGCAAACTTCCCTTAGGAAAATTTGATCCCAAGTCTGGTGAGGATGTCTTCTTAGGTTATTCATCTGTAGGTAAGGCCTATAGAATCTTTAATAAGAGAACCCTAGTAGTAGAAGAGTCCACCCATGTAGTATTTGATGAATCAGATAAGCCCTCTAAATATAAAATTGAAGATGATGAAATAGAGGCAATTCAAGGAGTAGAGACACCTTAGGAGAAAGGGTAGAACCTCAAAAAGATTTGCCTAAAGAATGGAGATATTCTTCTAGTCATCCTAAAGAGTTTATTTTAGGAGACCCTTCATAAGGTGTAAGAATTAGGCATTGACTTAAAAAAGAGATTAGTCATTCAGCATTCATCTCTATGATAGAACCTACAAGTATAGATCATGCCTTAGGAGATGAATTATGGATTCTAGCAATGCAAGAAGAGCTGAACCAAATCACCAGGAATGATGTTTGGGAGTTAGTCAAGAGACCTAAATGAACAAAGTGTTGTTGGAACAAAATGGGTCTTCAAAAATAAGGTGAATGATTTATGAACAATAAAAAGAAATAAAGCCAGATTAGTAGCTAAGGGGTACAACCAAATTGATGGAATAGACTTTGAAGAAACATTTGCCCCTGTTGCTAGACTAGAAGCCATAAGAGTGCTCTTAGCTTTTGCTTGCTACAAGAACTTCAAACTATATCAAATGGATGTAAAGAGTACTTTTTTAAACGGGGTAATTAAGGAAGATGTCTATGTTGAGCAACCCCCCGGATTTGAAAGTTCATAATTTTCAAACCATGTATTCAAATTAAAAAAAATATATTTTATGGATTAAAGAAAGCACCTAGAGTATGGTACGAACGACTTAGCTCATTCCTATTGGATATATGATTTGAAAAGGGTAGTGTAAATACTACACTCTTTTTACAAAAGATCAAAAATAAAATTCTCATTATTTAAATATATGTGAATGACATCTTGTTTGGATCTTCAGATAAAAATTTCTGTGATGAATTCTCAAAAATAATGAGTAATGAGTTTGAAATGAGCATGATGGGAGAACTTAACTATTTTCTTGGATTTATTGTGAAACGAATGGATAATGGAACATTCCTTAGCCAAACAAAATACATTAAGGATGTTTTGAAAAAAATATGAAATGGATAGTGCTAAGCCCATGAACACTCCAATGAGCTCAACAATTTAATTAGACAAAGATATGAATGGAAAAATCAGTAGACCAGAAAAAATATAGAGTAATGATCGGATCTCTCCTTTACCTGACTGCCAGTAGACCGGATATAATGTTCAGTGTGTGCCTTTATACCCATTTTCAAGCCGATCCTAAAGAGTCTCACTTAACTTCGATCAAAAGAATCCTTAGATATC
Source organism: Dendrobium officinale (assembly GCA_019514585.1). Lineage (NCBI taxonomy): Eukaryota > Viridiplantae > Streptophyta > Magnoliopsida > Asparagales > Orchidaceae > Dendrobium > Dendrobium officinale. The sequence goes on along the minus strand of CM033698.1, from coordinate 9,341,564 downwards.
TACTAGGAACCTCGAACTTAGGAATTTGGTATCCTAGGCACAACACTTTCTTTGAAATCTTAGAGTATTCAGATTCTGATTTTGCAGGATATAGGATAGATAGAAAAAGCACCTCTGCTACCTGCCAATTTATAGGACAATCATTAGTTTTTTGGTCAAGTAGGAAGCAAAACTCAGTAGCCCTTTCCACGGTCGAGGCATAATATATTGAAGTAGGAAGTTGCGTTGCATAAGTATTATGGTTAAAATAACAAATTCTTTATCTTGACCTACCTGTAGGAACCATCTCAATCATGTGTGACAACACAAGTACTATTTGCATCTCTAAGAACCCAATTCAGCACTCTAGAACAAAACACATAGACATTAGACACCATTTCATAAGAGATCACGTTGCTGGAGATATAAAATTGCATCACATCGCTACAGGAGATCAATTGGCTGACATATTCACAAAATCATTAGCATTCGACACCTTTAGCTCCTTGAGGACTAGACTAGGTGTCATAGACATTAATGCATAAAACAAAAAAAAAACAAAAAAATATAAAAAAAAAATAAAACAAAAACAAGAAAAAAAACAAGAAAAAAAACACAAAACAAAAATAAAAAATATTTTTAAGGCTGTTCCTGATCATCACACACTCACTACACAAGACCACCAATTGACATTTTATTATTCTACTGTATGATCCACTATCTTACTATACAATATATCTAAATCTATACAACCACAGACCATATGCAAATTTCGCCTCTGTTGATCGTACTGTACGATATACATCGTACTGTACGATATAGTTGTCAGTCATTCAACCCGTCTGGTATGACATTATTGATCATCGTACGGTATGATACCTCCTCTTCGTACTGTACGATCCATGTCAGCAAACAGATTGGGACGAATTAACTCTGTTTGGTATGATATTATTGGTGTTCGTACTATATGATACCTCCACTTTGTATTGTACGATCCACCTCAGAAAAAATGGATGAGAACGACTTAAAGGTGTCTAGTACGATATAATTGTCGTTCATACTGTACGATAGACCTGTTCATACTGTACGAAACATTTCGTCATAGGTCATACCGACGGGCCTCGGGACGATCGAAATTCTTTTTATCATGTTGTATGATACCCATCGTATTGTACGACTTGACCGCCTTTTCCCGAAATGATCCGCCAGAATATTATTACATATCGTACTGTATGATCCCCGATCGTGGTGTACAATGTTGGAAAAATTCTATAAATTTGCTTCACTTGTAGCTCACTTCTCTCACACTCACTCCTCACCTTTCACTCAGCCTCTACATGATGTTGAGCTTTAGCAAGCACGGTCGCCTCATTGTGGGAAGCTCCTCTTCTTCTCGCCGTCATAGCGCTCGATTATTGAGTTCTGGAAATGAGGATGCGTACCACATGTACAAAGCCTGCAAGATTACACCATCCAAAATGCTCAATCAAGTTGCTCTGAATTTTGAGGTACTGAACCTCTTCTTCCACCACTTTTCAATTCCTTCTCACCCTGGCCTTCCCCTACAACTCTGAACTCCTATTGGAATTTCTAGAAAATCTTACCTACATCGTCGACAGCCTGACTGTCTGTCGCCAAAATATAGAAATTACCAAAGCTGACATCGCCCAATACATTGGGCTATCAACTAAAGGGCTTAGGGTTCATTCCTTTCTCACGAATGAATTCGGCTGGAGTGATGTCAATCGTGTCCTTTGGAATGCAATCTTTTATCAACACTAGCCACTCGTCCAATCCCTCAATCGAAATGCCAAGATAATTCAACATGTACTTAGAACTTCTATAGTACCCAAAGCTGGCGATCGAATTCGCATGACCCCTAATTTATCTATCGCTACCTATTTGATCATGTCAAACACCAAATTCTATGAGGCAGACTTGATAATCGACTACATTTCAAAATGATCATAATTTGCCTCCCTACCACCCATTAAAAATAAAACATAGCCCTTTGCCACATTATCGAGTACATTCTTCAAAATAAATATCAGTTAACCTATCCCGATGAACATGATATCCTACATGTTTTTTTTATATGGATGATTGCTTTCGTATCTTGTTTCATCGGGGGCCAGAACCAGATGAACCCAACTTTGATGAAGAAGAAGGAGAAGATGCCCTAGCAGTAGCTCCTACTCGACCAAGAAGGCTAGCAGTACCCTGAGCACCTACACCAACCTACCCTCACGATGACCTGGTCAAATGCTTCAATCAACTTCAAACTTGTCTTGACACACATATACAAGAACAACATCAGTAACACAATGACGACATGCAATGGTTTAGGGAACACTTCACCGTGATTGATCACCGATTTGACACAATCCTTCTTTATTTTCAACCAAACCCACCTCCACCTCCAAGTGATCAGGATCCTTCCCTTTGAAGTTTATCTGTGCTGTATTTTTTTTTCTTAGTGTTGTTTGCTCATCTTTTTGGTGCTGTCAAAAGGAGGAGAAGTTTATTGTAGTCTGCTCTTATGTTTCCTTATGTTTAAATAAAATGCATTTCTTTTTCTATTTCGTACTGCATTTTCTTATTCCTATTTTGTATTATATTTCTTTTTCTTATGTTTAAATAAAAAAAAAAAAAAAAATGCCATTCAAACTTGCCTATAACAAACATTATTTGACATCATCAAAAAGGGGGAGATTGTTGGAATCCATGACCCCTAGTTAAACTTTTGACGATGATAAATAATATCATCTAAATATCCATTCATTGAATATCCTTTGATTTCTACTATTGCCTGTGAGTACTAACATTTTAGCAAGATCACAAATTTCTTAGGACAACAGGGAGACTCAAGACTGGTTAGAGTAGCAATGTGAGTCTAAAATAATGTAATTTTCTATTTATTTTATTTTTTCTTTTCTTGAGTCTGGCCACAAACTGCATGTAAGTCTGAGCAACTAGGCACACATACAGGGGGAGAGTGTTTTTTTTAAGAAACAAAAATAAAGTTTTTTTCTCTGTTGATCATACTGTACGACTTTATATTGTATTGTACGATCTGATCTGGTAAAATAATTTTCTGTGAACAGATCGTACTGTATGAACCCTATCGTACTGTACGATGTGTTATAAATCTAAAACCCTAGCTGCTAGATTAAGTTAAGTAAGTTTTTATTAGCCATTCGTACTGTACAAATACGTTCGTACAGTACTATATTATTTCAATACTTACATAAATTAACTCGTAATTAGTGGGTTAAATCGAGGACTAATCTCTGATTTGTCATCGTACTGTATGAACTTTTTTATACTATACGATGAACAGAGGCCCATTTTTATCATCCTGGAGATCGTCCTAGACGATCCATTGATTTTGACTCATCGTACTGTACAAAGTATATCATACCATATGATGAACAGAGATGAGTTTTAATCATCCAGTCTATCATCTTGTACGAACAGGAAAGTAGAGATTCGTACTGTACGATGTTGTATCATACGGTACGATTATTGTGAACTGTTCGTAAACCTTCGTACCAGGATGAAGACTATTATATATATAGTACTATACGATGTAATATCGTATTGTACGATAGTAACAGCTACTTTGAATATTTCAGGGATTTTGGAGCTTATTTTATGTATCAAATTAGTAATCTTTTTTAGAGAAACAGAACGAGGGAACGTGATTAGAGAGGGAATCCTTGGGAGAGAGCTCTTGAGAATTTTTTAGGGTTTTGAGAGAGGAAGGAGAGGGTGAGCTTGGTGATGGAGAAGAAGTGTGAGGGAGATCACACGGTTGCTTCGTTTTTGCTGCATCTTGCTCCTCCTGTGGCCCGAGGAGAACTTGTGGGAGGCTCTCTAAGGGGGAGACTCTTCTACATCTGTGACCTCAAAGTTACTTTGCCTTGTCCAGTAGGGAGAAAAATGAGAAAGTACGCTGCTTTCGCCAGGAGGGTGAGAAGAGCACTTGGCACTCCACCATGCCGGGTTGGTGAAAGTTAGTCTTCTAAGGGTTTCTCTGCCTTGCCGAGGGGGAACAAAGAGAGCTATAGTTTTGTAATGAAATTCCCAGAGTGGAGGACTCCAGGGAGTGGACGTAGGTCATGGTTTGAGCAAACCACTATCAAATTCTGGTGTGCTTTTTCCTTATCGCTTTTTATTTTTACTTACACTTTATTTTCCTTATATTTGATTGGAGATAATTGTGAGAGAAAAAGAATTTCAGTTTTGCATGTTGAGTTCAATCAATTGCTTTCGTATTAGTTAAAGTTTTTTTGTTAAAGATTTAAAAACACAAAAATATTAGAACTCTTACTTATGATTTTAAATTATTGCAACAAATTTTCACAATTCACCCCCCCCCCCCCCTCTTGTCAATATAGTAATTTCACCTAACCTCAATCCCTGTCAGCATTGATTATTCAACTAGTCAATAGAAGCCCAAAAATGAGTGAAAATGGGTTAAAATGAGGAAACACCATTAACTCTTCCATTCCATCCAGATTTTCTAGCTTAAAATACTTAAATCAACTTGAAAATTGTCAAGCGCAGCCCTCTAACCTAGCCCAATCTCTTGGTTTAGCTATAAGGGGCAAGGTGTGGTTCCCGTTCCCTCTTTTGAGCTCAACAACATCACACTCAAGCCCAAGCTTTCTCTTGGCTCCAAAATAAAAGCTTGTTAGGGTTGTTAAGCCCTTATAAAATAGCCCAAGGCTAACCAAGAGGGGTGGGGGGGGGGGGGGGGGTGAATTGATAGTTCTAAAAAGTTCTTAAATAAAAAGTAAAATATTTTTGAAACCTTTTTGAATAATTTAAAACAAACAAAATCAACAATAAAAATTAAAATGCAGAAAATAAAGTGCACTAATAAAATAGAAAGAACACACCAAATTTTATAGTTATTTGGTCAACTTGACCAATGTCCACTCCCAGAGCTTCACCTCCAATTGCATTAAAACACAATAACTCTCCTTTTACTCCCACAACAAGGCGAAGAAGCTTTTACAAACTCCTTTTCACTGATCTCGGTGATGTAGAGAACCTAGACTCCTTTTGCTTCCTCCTAAAGCAGGTAGAGAACCTTGATCTAATGCTAATGAAGACCTCCCTATAGCCACCAAGGAGCCTTGGACGATGAATAGAGAAGACTACTCGAATCCTTGCTTGGAGAAAATTTTGTGAGCACCTCACAAGATTCTATCTCTCTCTCCCAAGCTCTCCCTCTCCTTCTCTAAGCTCTCTCAAGTAAGGAAATAGTAAAAAAATACTCTCATTAATAAATAAGATATCTTATAAAAAAGGCCTTAAAAATTACCCTAATTTGTACCTTGCCATTAAAGATAGTCTAGGACGATCGACAGCTTGTCCTATACGATTAGTGCATTTCAGTCCTTCCAACCAGGATGATCTGGGTGTGTCGTACGATTAAAAGACTTTAATTATTCTGATCATCTAGGATGATATGGGCATCATCTTATATGATTAGTTAAAAATTATACATATCATTCAGCAGATAGTTCAAGACGTCCAGGAGATACATGTTGGATGATGAGGAAACATAACTCATAGTCCAGGACAATGCATAAATCATCTTGTATGATTAGTTCAAAATCAGAGATTATCATCCAATAGATATTTCGAGTCATCCAGGAGAAGCATCTGGATGATGAAGATTTATAATTGATCTTCCAGTAGATAGTTTGGGACGTCCAGGTGATTCAGGAGAAGACTAAGGTTTTTCTTACTAATCGTCTAGGACGACGACCTTGTGATAGTACGGGATGATATGATAACAAAAAAGGAGTCAAAGGAAGTCACCAATTGCCTAGCAATCACAGGTATTCAACCAAAGCTACAATGCCGTCCAAATTCGTAGCCCAAAGATTCATAAACTAGCACTACAACAGTAACCCCATAGCTCCAAAAAAGTAGCCACCAAGCCAACCCTAAAAAATAGCTATTTTTTGGATTTCCTCTTTCTTCGTTTACTCATCTGAATGAAAGTATGACCACGAATTTCATTTGGATCAACTAAGTTATATTATTCAAACACTTCCTTTTCACCATTGTTAGAAGGACAAGATAGAGAGTCTTCAAGCCAATTAATTTACTCTAAAATATTTTTCCTATATCTCATACCCACATAAGAATACAAGACGTTAGTAGAGAGTAAAGCAACTGGAACATCAATAAGCTATTCATTCATGCCTAGTCCCACGGAGGAGTCTGACACAAACACACCAAAAGGCATCATAGGAGAAATAAAAGAAGGATCCATCTCATTAGAATCAATGTTCACCACCCTCATATTAACATCACAAAGTTCTTTATCATCCACATTTAGCAGCTCATTACTAGTAGTAAGACCAAAAATGTCAGGACTAACAATCTCTATCTTTCCCAGAGGGGAAGCCACCAAGACATGATCACCCACATCATCATAATCACAACATAGAACAACCCCTGTATTCTCTGATAGAGTAGCATCAGTAATAGGGATCACCGAATCATTCTCAATTGCCTTACTTAAGAAGAGGCAAAATAATACTAAGAAAGGCACTATTAGATGAATCATCTTCCTTCTCATTGTGATCAACAACATCCACATTTTTAACAATACCAGGACCATTATCTAACAAAGTAGCAAAAATCACATGAGGGGTGGATAAATTAACGACGATATCCAAACCACCAACAATGTTCTTATCAGAGCTAACTTAATGAAGTTCAATAGATACGAGTTTTGACATGCGAACTTGAGCATTAAAAATATGGCATTCCTTTTTATCATGACCCAAAGCTTTATAATGATCTAAAAAAAAAGATAAATCTTCCATAACAATAGATTGAACATACCCCAAGTTATTCAAACCAATCCAAACCCAATTTGGATAACATTTTGAGACATCCAATTAAACTAAAATCCATGTAACTAACGGGCAAGAGTTTTGCAACTCGGGCTTCCGAGTTTATGATTTTGATGATAACAAATAATACTTATTAATCTTTTATTTCTCCTAGTATTTGTAGTGCATATATCTTTCTATGTTGACTAATATTTCAGGTACATCATGCACCATTCTTTGAAGATTCAAGGCTCAAGATTGCATAGAATTGGTCGTATTAAATGAGTATGTAATTTTCATTTATTGAGTCAAGTCTTGTAATGATGTATGTTAGTTTGTTGATCATGTACACAAACAGAGGGAGCAAAAAATGATTATAAATATTTTAATTTTTCTGTTCATCGTACTGTACGAATTTATTTCGTACTGTACGATCTGGTGTAACAGAAATAAATTAAAATATTTGATTTTTCCTGGAAAATTTATTTTTGAATATAACTAATCGTACTGCACGATTTCTAAATCGTACTGTACGATCTGTTATAATTAGAAAGCCCGCCGTCCATTAAATTAGGCAAAAATTTGAATTTGAAAAGTTGTATAATCGTACTGTACGATCCTAATCGTACTATACTATGTTTAAAATATTGCCTAAGTTAATCCTGAGCTTATTCAATCAAAACGGCTGAAATTTGTCATATGGATCGTACTGGACGAACTATATGGTACTGTACGAACTGGATCGTACAGCACATCGTACAATACTAAGAGGTCAATTTCTACACATCATATTGGACGATCTTGCGATCGTACAGTATGATATTTGACGCCCGAATTGAGTTTTTTTTAGGGTTTTTTGAGCCCTCTATTTAAGCACTCTCATAAGACTTTGTAAGAGTCTTTTGGCAGCCACTGTGTCTTTGTTCTTTTGGAGAAAACTTGAAGAGAGGACTTAATAGGGAGAGAGGAAAAGGTGAAGTTTGAGAGATGGAGAAGATCCTTGGAGGGGGTTTCAAGGGAGTGTGAAGGAGATCACACGGTTGCTCTGGCGAGCTTGCACCTCAGTACCATCGGATTCAAGGTTCGTCTTGAAGGAAGTTTTGGGAAGAAGAAGATCTCATTGGTGTCAAAGGACCCGGCTCCTCCGCCGCACCGGGGAAGGTGGAAGTGATTGTGTAAGGGCTTCTCCGCCTAGCTGTGGGAGCTAAAGGAGAATCACTAAAGGTTTAGTGTAATACTCGGAGGGTGCCTCCGAGGAGTGAACGTAGGTCATGGTTTGACCGAACCACTATAAATTGGTGTGTTCTTTCCTTTATTTTTTCTGCGCTTTATTTTCGCATTTATTTTCATTGTGGTTAATTGCGTGGATGAATTTGATTATCTATCTTTTTATTGTGAATGAAATTCGCTTCCGCATAAAGTCATAAAAAGATATTTCTTTTCATTAAAGAAGTTTTTAATCATCCAATTCACCCCCCTCTTGGCACATCTAGTAATTTCAATTGGTATCAGAGCGGGTTTCAAAAATAGTGTTTTAGAAAACCTTGAAAAAATCGATCATGGCGTATTTTGGAAATCGTAATATTGTGGAAGGCTATTGTATTACACGACCACCTTTATTTGAAAATATTTCTTTTAATTTTTGGAAAATTTGTATGTCAACATATTTGCAATCAATTGATTATCGAATGTCGAATATGATTCAAACTGGCTATTCTGTACCTTCACGTATGATAGATGGAGTCAAAATTAATATTCCTTTTACTGATTGGAGTAGAATAGAACTTGTCAATGCACAACTAAATGCTAAATGTTTGAATTATTTTTTCTATGCATTAAATTCTGACGATTGCATGAGAATCTCTACATGTACTACTGGGAAAAAAGTTTGGGATAGATTATGCATTTCGTATGAAGGTACTAGTGAAGTCAATCAGTCTAAATTGAATATTCTAATGCGTGATTATGAACATTTCAGCATGAAACCATATGAGACTATCTTAGACATGTTTACTAGATTTAATCAAATTGTGATGTCATTGCATGATTTAGGTAGAGAACTTTCAAATGTTGAAAAAGTTAGTAAAATTTTACGTTCTTTACTTGATAAATTTGATGCCAAAGTCACAGCTATATGTGAATCAAAAGATTTGAATGTTTATTCTATAGATAATCTAATCGGCTCACACATTGCCTACGAGCAAAGTATGAGTCAAAGATTTTTGGATGCAGATGATGAGAAGACTATTGTGTTAAAATCCAAACACACAGATGAACATGGCTTAATAGATAATGAAAGCAAGGAGATATCATTGATAACAAATAAATTTGAAAGTCTATTGAAGCACAAGCATGAACATCAACAAAAGCAGAGTAAAGGTAAAAATTGTAAAAATGTTAAGTTTTCTTCTGACATAATTTGCTTTGGGTGTAGGAAACTCGGACATTTGAAGCGTGAATGCCCCAACTTAAAAACTCTTCCTGCAAAGGAAAAGAGTAAAAACAAATCATTTGTAATATGGGGAAAAGATAAAAAGAAAAAAGTCTCATGGGCAGACCTAGTTTCTGAATCATCAGAACATGAGCAAGATGATGAGGTATAAGTATGTTAAGGGTTGTTTGTGTGTTTTGTTTATGTGTTTTGTATGTTTTTTTATCTGTTTTGTATGTTTAACTTTTTTTTAATTATATGTTTTTGTTTCGTTATTATATTGTTATTTTATATTTTATTTTATCTCTTCTTTTTTTATAATGTCAAAGGGGGAGAAAGTATTGTAGTTTATTGTATTTTTTTTAATTTTTAATGATAGAAAAGTATTGTAGTTTATTATATTTTGTTTTAATTTTTAATGATAGTTAGTTTTAAAAAAAAAAAAAAAAAAGCTTTCCCCTAATTTTAATGTAATTCTTTTAGTGACGGGGAGTTTAGGAGAAATTTTTTTTAAATTGCAAAGTCAACCAATATTATTTTACATCATAAAAAAGGGGGAGATTGTTGCAACTCGGGCTTCCGAGTTTATGATTTTGTTGATAACAAATAATACTTATTAATCTTTTATTTCTCCTAGTATTTGTAGTGCATATGTCTTTCTATGTTGACTAATATTTCAGGTACATCATGCACCATTCTTTGAAGATTCAAGGCTCAAGATTGCATAGAATTGGTCGTATTAAATGAGTTTGTAATTTTCATTTATTGAGTCAACTCTTGCAATGATGTATGTTAGTTTTTTGATCATGCACACAAACAGAGGGAGCAAAAAATGATTATAAATATTTTAATTTTTCTGTTCATCGTACTGTACGAATTTATTTCGTACTGTACAATCTGGTGTAACAGAAATAAATTAAAATATTTCATTTTTCATGGAAAAATTATTTTTGAATATAACTAATCGTACTGTACGATTTCCAAATCGTACTGTACGATCTGTTATAATTAGAAAGCCCGTCGTCCATTAAATTAGGCAAAAATTTGAATTTGAAAAGTTGTATAATCGTACTGTACGATCCTAATCGTACTATACGATGTTTAAAATATTGCCTAAGTTAATCCTGAGATTATTCAATCAAAACGGCTGAAATTTGTCATTTGGATCGTACTGGACGAACTGTGTCGTACTGTACGAACTGGATCGTACAGCACATCGTACAGGACATCGTACAGTACTAAGAGGTCAATTTCTACACATTGTATTGGACGATCTTGCGATCGTACAGTACAATATTTGACACCCGAATTGAGTTTTTTTTTAAGGTTTTTTTAGCCCTCTATTTAAGCACTCTCATAAGACTTTGTAAGAGTCTTTTGGTAGCCATTGTGTCTTTGTTCTTTTGGGGAAAACTTGAAGAGAGGACTTGAAAGGGAGAGAGGAAAAGGTGAAGTTTGAGAGAGGGAGAAGATCCTTGGAGGGGGTTTCAAGGGAGTGTGAAGGAGATCACACGGTTGCTCCGGCGAGCTTGCACCTCAGTACCATCAGATTCAAGGTTCGTCTTGAAGGAAGTTTTGGGAAGAAGAAGATCTCATTGGTGTCAAAGGACCCGGCTCCTCCGCCGCACCGGGGAAGGTGGAAATGATTGTGTAAGGGCTTCTCCGCCTAGCTGTGGGAGCTAAAGGAGAATCACTAAAGGTTTAGTGTAATACTCGGAGGGTGCCTCCGAAGAGTGGACGTAGGTCAAGGTTTGACCGAACCACTATAAATTGGTGTGTTCTTTCCTTTATTTTTTCTGCGCTTTATTTCCGCATTTATTTTCATTGTGGTTAATTGCGTAGATGAATTTGATTATCTATCTTTTTATTGTGAATGAAATTCGCTTCCGCATAAAGTCATAAAAAGATATTTCTTTTCATTAAAGAAGTTTTTAATCATCCAATTCACTCCCCTCTTGGCGCATCTAGTAATTTCAAAGAGCCCACAGCAGTTGCATTGTTAATGCGCAGAGGTTGACTAAAAATTGAACCCAAACCGTTTAAAATCTGAGGGGAGAATAGGTGGGTCGCATATTAGGAAAGGAGACCTCAATAGGTATAATAGGAGATTAAACTAGTAAATTCAACTAAGGAGAACACTTAACCAACTTCAAGAAGCAATTATATACAAAATAAGAATGATGCGTAAAGACTCTACAGTAATCCAAATTATTTGCAAGTTTTATCAGCACATGCTCTGCATCCAAAATATTCAAAAAAATTTCACCAGCAAGCTTAATATTAAAGAAGAACTTTCTGATTGAATCCAAAGAATGCTGCTTAACCAAAAATTTTCTAACCGATGAAAACTCAAAGGGAGTAGCGTGAGCAAAAATCTCCTCCTCCAAAATCAACAATGAAGGTATACCCTGATAGGTTGAAGTTTTAAGAGGTAAGAAAGACACCGAAGAGAAACCAACCAAAGCATCAACAAATGACTTGGAATCATTTTTACCACAAAAAAGCCAAAATCCTTCAAATGAACCCGATTAGTCGCCATCCGACAAAGTTAGAGGAGAAAACTCAGGCAGAGAAGAACCATGTACACTGAATGACTCTAATCAATAAGAGCCATAATGGACTGGAAAAAAATTTCAATAAATATGCAAGGATGAAGCTTTGTCGGGGGCTTATACGGGGACGGGACAATACTTTGTTAGGGTTTATCTAGTCACGCTAGTAAAACCATTTCTGCTAGTTACCGACATATGAAGTGATCTCACCTGAGTAACTTATAGGTACCATGGAGGCACCGATTCTCCAGAGAAGCATGCAAGAAGGAAATCAATTGGAGGATTTTTTTTTTTTTTTTTATGCTCAGGTTCTACATTCATGCATTATCCGGCTCCCATCAGCTAGCCAAACTCGTTGGCTCTTTCTTGTTTCAGCGAGTCTCCTTGAATTCCGTAAAGGGACCTATCCCGACATCCCCACCTGTCTTCAAGCTTCACGTCCCTTACCTCCCTCCAGCCCGCCACCAACTTCTCCAAAAGAACGATAGCATGTTATTAGGCCCTAAGCCGACCTTCAACCTCACGCGAGCAAAACCGTACAATGTCCCTATTTGGGTCTGCCTCTGATTCCCTTTGAACCTATATAAAATTCTTTCTATAATTCTTAAGTTTGGGGTTTAGAATTTCATTTATTTAGATTTTCTTAAGCAAGTTTACATGACCTAGATGCCCTAATTAGGGTTTCAATTTTTGACGGATTATTTAGGATGATTTTTAAATCGTCCTATACGATATGATAAAAAATAAAAAAATCTCTAACTCACTAATGTTTTCCCCTTTGTGTGTGTGTGTGTAAGGTTACTTAGCTTATGAATCCACCAAAGTATATTTAACTCAAGAAAAGGTAAAAGATATATTGAAATAGAAATTATATACTAACTCAATCCTAGTCTACCTGATCTTGAGCTAATTGATGTTCCAAGTAAACTTGTGGAGAGGAAAGTTTAGTGAGCTAGGCACAAAAAATAGATATGCATGAATAGCAGTAATCAAGGAACAATAATGTTTGTTATCATTAAAATCATAGTGCTTGGGTCTAGATTTGCAACACCAACTACCTTTGATAGGTAGCAAACATCCAAGGGATCCCTCTAATCCATCTCAACCATCCAATTAAAACCCTAGGGTCTAAAGTACCCTAAATCTTCCAAAAATCCTCAAGCTGTGAAATAATATCCTCCAAGCAACCTCCACCCCCAACATCTTTCTCTTAGAATTTCCAGACATTCTCTTACTTTCTCAAAGATTTCTTCCTCCATTCCATATCCTCCAAAGTACATTTTTGTGAAGAGAGATGTAAATAGAGAGAGAAAGTGAAGATTTTAAGGAAACTTTTGATCCAACCAAAGCTAAGTCTTGAAGTCTTCATAAAGTTGGAGAAGATCATAGGAGAAAAATGAGCCCAAGAAATACAAAGTCCATTCATAGGTTAGAAAGTTATGCTCATTTGAATTTTAAATTTCCATATAAAATTTCTCAAAATCCATAATGCATGGAACCTCCAAACTCCAAGAAATTGAGGATGAAGATGTCATGAGCTTAAGTTCCAAATTTCAAAAAATTTGGTTGAATATTTTGAAAGTTATGCGAAAATGAAATTTTTAGTCTATTTTTGAATTGAAAATGACTCTAATAAATAAGAGCCATCATGGTGCGTATTCAATAGAATCAGATGGTCCACGATCAGCCATGCCACCAATCATGAAGCTGTTAAGAACCAACGGTTTAAGTTTCTTGCCACGTCAGCGTCTGTACTTTCTTGTTTTAAAATACTGTACCTAGTCTATATATTGTACTTAGAATGTAATAGCTGGATTAACGAAATCAATTACTTTTCATTCCTCTGTTCATCATCTTCTTTCTCTCCTCTTCACGCCGGGCTACCTTTCTAGCCGGTGAAGGATTTTCACATGGTATCAGAGCTACAAAGCTCAATCACTTTGATCTTCGTCTGCCTCCTTCTCGTCTCCATGGTTCGCAATCGCTAGGATCATGGCAGACGAAGACACGGCTGGATCTCACCGGTCTGGAGAAGAAGTAAGAACTCTGTCCACTACCTCAAATCAAGACTCCGATCTTCTCATCCCCCCTCAGCTAAAATTCTTGATTTCAAATGTCAAGAACATGGTTCCTAATCCTCTCACTTCCGAAAATTATTCTACATGGCGTCTACAATTGTCTCAGCACTTCGCCGCGAATGGCTACGACGAGTATCTCACTGGTCAAGCGGTTAGACCACCGGACTCGACTCCTCAAGAAGAAAATCGCTGGAAGCTGGTTGATCGCAATCTTTTTTCGGCTCTCCTAGCTACAATTTCCCCTCCCATTCTACTGTATGTGATCAATCTTGGCTCTGCCCATGAAGTTTGGACCGCTCTCGAACGACACCTTCAACCCACCAACCGATCGCGAGTAATTCAGCTTAAGAATGAGCTACACCAAATTCAGATGCGAGATCGCACTATGCAACAATACCTTGATCAAATCAAGACAATCGTAGAAAACATCGCGTTCGCTGGCTCCACTGTCGATACGGAAGACATTGTACTCTATATTCTCAACGGGCTGCCTACAGCCTACAACTCATTTAAGACGGCCATTAGAACTTCGCTGCAACCAATTCACCTGGACGATCTTTATTCCCTTCTCAGTAGTGAAGAAATCATTCTTCAGCAACAGAACCTCAAAGATCAAATCCAACACTCCGAGTCCACGGCTCTATTCTCCAATCGTAACTACAAAGGGAAAAAGCCGAGAGGACGGGGCTCATTTCAGAGACAACAGACAAGTGATCGCCCGATGCCTTCCGTAGAAGCATCATCGTCTGCTCGCCCTCCTTCCCAGCGTCCCACTTGTCAAATTTGTGGCAAGCTCGGTCATGCAGCCCTCAACTGTTGGCATCGATGCAATCTTAATTACGCACCGCCGACAAACACCAGGGCGTTTACGGCACAACAACAACAAGCCAATACGCATGACTGGATCTTAAACTCCAGTGCCTCATCTCACTTGACAACAGATGCTACACATCTTCAACATTCGGTTCCTTACGCCGGCTACGACTCAGTGTCCATTGCCAACAGGAGCAATCTTTCTATTCAGAACTCGGGTCAAAGCATCTTGCCTCTACCCGAGCATACTCGTAAGCTCTATCTACAAAAAATTATACATGTTCCCCAGTTAAAACACAATCTCCTCTCTGTTTCCAGTCTTACTTCCGATAACAATGTTTCAATTTCCTTTATCGCTAATGAATTTGTTATAAAGAATCTTCAGGACAACCAGGTGCTTCTCCGGGGACCCAAACGCAATGGTCTTTACCACATCAAGCTCCCTTTCAAGCATAACGAAACGGTGCTGACATCAAATTTGCTTCCCAAGAACCTATGGCACGAACGCCTCGGCCATCCCCACAATCGCAAGATCAGTATTCTCGCGAAATCTGTTTCTGAAGTAGCAAATTCTTCTACTAACACCATTTGTATCTCTTGTAACACGTCTAAAATGCACAAACAGCCTTTCTCTGTTAGCAATTCAATTTGTAATAAGCCCTTCCAAATTGTCCACTCGGACATTTGGGGGCCTGCTCCTTGTTCTTCCAAATTTGGTTACCGCTATTACGTTACGTTTATCGATGATTGTACTAGATTTACGTGGTTATACCTGCTTAACTCCAAAGATGAAGTGTTCAGTAAGTTTCAATTGTTTTGCAATTTAATCAATAACAAATTTAAAACTAAGATTCAGATCTTTCACTCCGATGGCGACGGAGAGTACACGAGCACTATCTTTCGGAATTACTTGGCCGCAAATGGGATAACACACCAAATGAGCTGCACTTATACTCCGGAGCAGAACGGCATCACCGAGCGGAAACATCGTCACATCATTGAAATGACGCGGACACTTCTTCACAATGCCAATCTCCCTCTTTCGTTCTGGACCGAAGCTACCACAACAGCCGTTTACCTTATAAAACGGCTACCTTCATCGGTCATTCACAATCAAACTCCATACCATAAACTGAACGGAAGTCATGCATCCTATTCACATCTTCAAATTTTCGGATGTCTATGCTTTCCCTGGACCAAGCCGTATGCTCCTAACAAACTGTAGCCTCGATCTCAAGAATGCGTGTTCATTGGTTATTCTACAGAACATAAAGGCTACAGATGTTACAACATTCAACAAGATCGCATATACATTTCGCGAAATGTCATATTCTTCGAAAATCATTTTCCTTACAAAATCTCTCAGACGACCGTGGATACGGCTACTACACATCACCAGGAATATCTATCACCCCTTCTGCTAGTTCCGTCATCCACGGTGCAACCCACTCAGCCCCCTTACTCACAACCGTCGACCGCTCAACCTCAATTCGCTCGCAGGGTCAATCCAGAGCAAATTCCAGACATCACACCTCACAACCAAGTTGTCTAAACTGAACCAATTCGTCATCCAATGCAGACCCATTTGCGCTCGCGCATATCAAAACCCAAGCAGATTCTGGATCTCTCTGCTACTACCACCAAGGCTTCTACCCCAACTTCATACGCAGAAGCATCCAAACATGCGGAATGGCGTTCGACTATTTCCACTGAATATCTCGCTTTGATCAGACAAGGGACATGGCTCTTAGTCCCACCACCTGCGGACAAACCAATACTGGACAGCAACTGGACGTTCAAAACAAAACTTCATCCGAATGGCCAAGTTGATCGATACAAAGCACGCCTCGTCGCACAAGGCTGCGCCCAAGAGTTCGGCATCAACTTCACCGAGACGTTCAGTCCGGTGGCCAAAATGGTCACCATCCGGATGCTAATCACCGTTGCTCTCAATCGCAACTGGAAGATCACTCAACTAGATGTTTCGAACGAGTTTCTTCATGGCAAACTAGATGACAAAGTTTACATGAAACAACAGCGCGGCTTTGAGGATGTTCAAAATCCAACACATGTTTGCAAACTTCGTAAATCCATCTACGGGCTAAAGCAATCCCCTCGACAATGGTTTCAAAAACTAACACATTTTCTTTTTCAATTAGGTTTCACGTTCAGCAAAGCCGATCCATCTCTCCTTCAGTTTAAGCAAAACAATAAAAGTATCTTCATTTTAATATACGTAGACGACATACTCGTTACCGGCAATGATTAAGAGAAAATTCAACAAATTCTTCAACGGTTAAACTCTGCATTCACCCTAAAATAGTTAGGCGACATCTCTTTATACCTCGGCATATAGGTCATTAAAACTAACTCTACCTATTTTCTCTCTTAATCACACTATGCACATGAGCTCGTTCGCAATGCAGGTAAGTCCGAGTGTAAGCCAGCACCGTCTCTGGCACAGACCAAAGAACCAAAACTTCTGGATGAAAGTCCCTTCCCTGACCCGCAGCTATTTCGCAAGATTGCTCGATCACTCCAATACCTATTGATTACGCGACCAAACATTGCCTTCGCCACAAATTCAGTATGTCAACATATGCACAACCCACGGATCTGCGATTACCATGCTCTCAAACGCCTTAACAGATACGTCAAAGGTTCCATAGATTACGGTCTTCCGATCACTCATGGTGAACTCACCCTTAGGAGCTACAGCGATGCGGACTGGGTGGCAAATTCAAAAGATAGAAAATCCATGTCTGGCTACTGCACATTCCTCGGTCCGAATTTGATCTTTTGGTCGGTTAAGAAGCAAACGATGGTAGCACGATAGTCGACGGAGGCGGATTATCGATCGTTAGCAGCTGCTACATCAGACACACTTTGGCTTCGTCGGCTAGCTTCGGATTTTGTTATTCCCACCATCACACCAACGCAGATCTATTGTGACACCACGTCTACCATTGCAATTGCCAATAACTCCATTTTCCACGCCAGAACCAAACATATTGTGATCGATTATTATTTTATAAGTGATCACATTCTCCAAGGCAACATTCGGGTCGATCACGTTTGCACCACTGACCAATTGGCGGACATTCTCACAAAAGCTTTACCTATCAACTGGTTTAATTTCTTACGATCCAAATTAACCATTCGTTCCAAGAATGATTAATTTGAGGGAGGGTGTTAAGAACCAACAGTTTAAGTTTCTTGCCACGTCAGCGTCTGTACTTTCTTATTTTAAATATTGTACCTAGTCTATATAATGTACTTAGAATGTAATAGCTGGATTAACGAAATCAATTACTTTTCATTCCTCTGTTCATCATCTTCTTTCTCTCCTCTTCAAGCCGGGCTACCTTTCTAGCCGGTGAAGGATTTTCACAGAAGCTACACATAGGTTAAGAGGTATAAATTGAAAGTTCGTTCGGGATGTTAAGCCCTATGAACTTAGTCCCAAGCTAACCAAGAGGGGGGGTGAATTGGTATTTTAAAAAAATTCTTGAGACAAAGAAATAAATTCACAAACCAAATCACACCACCAAACCAAATGCGGAATTTAAAAGTGCGGAAGCAAAAATAAGAACACAAGATTTATAGTGGTTCGATCGACAAGACCTACGTCCACTCCTTGGAGGCACCCTCCAAGTATTGCACTACAAAACGTGACTCTCCTTTAGCCCCCACAGCTAGGCGGAGAAGCCCTCACAAGAAACTCCTTTTTGCCACCCCGGCAAGGCAGAGAACCTACCTCCTTTTTGCTTCCTCCTGAAGCTGGCAGAGAACCATAACCAAAAGCAAAACTCCTTACCTCTACCGACCCTTCCACGGACGAGAAACTCCAGACGAAAGACAAGCAGAGCGATCCTTGAGCAACCCTTGTGAATCCCCTCACAAGCTCCCCCTCACAAGATCCTCTCTCTCTCCCTCTCTCTCTTTCTCTCCTCAAGGTCTTCTCAGGTCAAGGCAGCAGCAAAAGGTCTTTTAAAACATTGAAGAAGAGCTCTTTAAATAGAAGAGCTCAAGAGGAGCTCATTAATTGCAAGTAGCCGACTTTATTGTCATGGCCGATATGGACATCGGCCTGGCCGATTAGTACAAATCAAGGAAGATCGGCCAGAGCACAGCCCTGGGAACAGTCCTGGACGATTGAAATTTGGCTTGATCGTCCAGGCCGATCTCACGATCGTCCTGGCCGATTAGTTCAAATCAGAGGTAAATCGTCCTGAGCATAGCCCTGGGAACAGTCCTGGCCGATTGAAATTTGGCTTGATCGTCCGGGCCGATCGTGTCGATATGATCGTATCAATCATCCTTAATTACTCCCTTGATTTCCTGATCAATTAAGGCATAATTTGGTAATTTCGTCCAGGCCGATCCTGGAATCGTCCTGGCCGATAATTTAAAATTCAGTATGCCTAAATTGTCTAAGGCGGCTATCTCTTTCTATTTTGAGCTTATCGTCCTGGCCGATACACTTATCGTCCAGGCCGATATTTAATGTCGGCTGCCTTAATTAAGAATCCTTAATTTAGACTTTCTGTTTTAAGCCGATCGTCCCGGACGATATAAATATCGGCCGGGCCGATGGGGGCAAAAACAGAATTTCTAAGCCTCTCAAGTGTGTGTGTGAAGGGTTACTTAGCATCAGTCTTTTTTGATTATTACAAGTAGACTCAAAAGGTGAAAAATAAAATTACAGACTGACTCAACCCTGAACCTATGCGATCCTGGACTTGGCTTCCTCTTGATCGTCCGATCTTCGATTCCTGAAAAGTTAGAAGCAACAAGTAGTCCAAGAGAAATAGTGTTTGTCAATCATCAAAACATAAGACATGAAAAAGTAGATTTGTAACAATCTCCCCCTTTTTGATGATGGCAAACAAAAGTAGGAAAATTTCATTAAAACACAGCAAGGTTACAAAATCCAAGACCAAACAACTTTTTCCTACACCCTACTCCCCCTTTTGTCATCACAAAAAGAGGGTCTAGAAACACAAGAAAAAGACTAACAAGTACATTAAAAAGACAGGAAACACACAACACAAAATACAGACTAAAACAACGAGGGATCCAAATCATCAGATGGAGGTGGTGGAGGTGGCTGCTGAAAGTAGGTGGCAAGTGTGGTGAACTGAGCATTGAACCAGGCGATGTCCTGGTCATGCTGCTGCTGCTGCTGAGTAACGAAACTGTCAAATCGGGCTAAATGCTCAGCGCGGTGTTGTTCATAGCGGGCAATGTCCTCTGAGTGTTGCTGCTCCTGAGCAACAACGTAGGCGTCAAACCTAGTCTCCCAACGATCAAATCTCTTAATCAACTGATCAAAGGGTGAGTGCTGGTGGAGAGGGACAGGATCCGGAACGGGAGCGGGAGCGGGAGCCTCCTCCTCTCTAGCCCCCCGACCTTCCCCATCTCCTGGGTGAAGACGAGTACTATGAAGTGCAGTGAAGGAATTGTTTGAGTAGTAGGTAGGGTGAAGGTCAGAATGATGAGGATATTAGAGATTGTATTTTGTTTCAAGGACATAGGCTATGATGTGTCCTAAGGCTAGATTGGGCTTTCTCTTATGGCCTGGGTCGCGAATTGTGGTTAGGTGATCGATGTAGCGAAAGAGTAGGTTAGCGGCATTGAATTCTCTTTGGGCCATAATGTAGAAAGTAGTGAGGGACAGTAGAGGGGTGATGTGAATCCGGTCCCCAGCTTTTGGGATTATGGATGTGCGAAGGACATGTTGGATTCTCCTAGCATCTTTGACCAAAGAGCTAGTTTCTCCAACATGGAAATGTGTATTGGTCTGATGAAGGAAGTGATTCGCCGTAGACCAATCAAAATCAGGATCAGTGGTTATTTGGTGCAGCTTATCCCCAGTGGTGGATAGCTGTAGAAAATCAACACAGTCCTGATATGTGATTTTGACAGGGCGTCGATTCACATAAGAGGTCATGACTGTGAAGGTGTGGTTAATGCGTATATTGGCAAAAAATTCAGCGAGAAGTTTGGAAGAGAAAGGGAAGGCGAGAGTGAGTATAAAACAAAGAGAGGTGTGGGCAAAAAGGTCCATTACCGGGTATGAGAGATATGCTGGATTGATTATCCAGGACAGGGTGATGCTACTCTCTTTGTAGCGATGATAGGCAGTCTGATCTTCAGCCTCCCTGAATCGAGGGTCTAGAGTTGCCCTCGAAGAACTCCCGGATGTTTGACGAATACGTTTCCCACCAGCCATTTGAGAGAGATAGCAAGAAACACAAAAGAGTTGAAAGAGGAGTGTGAGAAAAAAAGGCTGGAATTGGCCTGAATTTAAGGAAACGGCCATATCATCCTGGCAGATCGAAGAATCGTCCATGCCGATATGGTACAATAAGTGCGTACAGGCCGATTGGTCAAAAAGACGGTCCGATCGTCCGGGCCGATCAGATATCGGCCAGGCCGAATAGACACAGGCGATCGGCCCGAGGAGTCAGGCCAAACGACCGTTGAAAAAGCAGATCGTCCGGGCCGATTAGGTGTATCGTTCGGGATGATGCACAATAATTGATCGTACCGGCCGAAGTTAAAACGTTTTAATTGCTTGCCACGTGTAACGTCCAGGACGAACAGTGGATCGGCCCGGACGATTGTCCAATAATGGATCGTCCGGGGCCGGATTTAAAGATCAAAACGTACTGACACGTGGATCGTCCAGGACGATCAAGTGTATCGGCCAGGAAGATGCACATAAAATGCATCGGCCAGACAAAATATACTATCGGCCAGGACTATCACCAAGAGTTCGATCAAATCGTCCGGGACGATATAGGATCGTCCGGGATGATGAGTTAGGGTTTTCAAACACAAAGGTCAGCAGATGGATTTTGAACAGAATTAGTTATATCGTCCAGGATGATACGAGTATCGGCCAGGACGATGTAACTAGGAATTGAATTCAAAAGATGGTGATGATCAAGACCCCAAAAAAAACAGTCAAAACAAAAAAAAAATAATAAAAAAAAGGAACACATGAAAACAAAAAAAAAAAAAAATATATATATATATATATATATATATATATATATATATATATATATATATATATATATATATATATATATATATATATATATATATTTTAGGCATCATATGAGAATCCTTTTCAAAAATGAAGCCTTTTAAAGTTCCAAGAGATCAAGAAATTTAACAAATCTTAATCAGAAGAAGGTAGAATGTCTGATTTTGTTAACCCTTGATCAGACATCCTTCAGGGTACAAAAATTCTTTTGAAAATCAAAAATCCAGCTTAGTATAACTAATAGGGATAATAAGATCCATTCAAAGCTTGTTTACAAAAAATATATTTTATATTTAATAAGCCAAAGTAAATTTTTCTCAATCATGGAAATTGAAATCAAGTCTTTGAAAACATCACATAGTTAATGAGTTTTCTAAGTTTTAAGAGTTTTACCAAAGAGTGAATAGCTTGCATTTAGTGGGCTCATTTTATGCCTCTTGTCATTTGATATGCTCTTTTGAGCATCTTTTGATTCTTCGATACACTTTTGTGTATATAGTATTCTTTTCAATTTTGGCTTCATTGGCCTCTTTCCTTTTTAACTTTTGCAAGCTAGAAACTGTTTAATAACCCCTTAAAAAAAACTTAGTTGTGAGTATATCCTCCAAATATTAGAGAATAGGGGCTCTCTCTCTAACATAGGGAAGAACAATCCACAACACAAAATCAAAAAGAAACATGTGATAAATGCAATGGCAAGATTTCAAAAAGCTTGAATGATATCTAAGAACTTTGGCTATTTTACATAAAATAAATTATTGTAGCAAGACAAGAAAAAGATCTTAATTAACAAGCCATTGGTTAGACCGAGTTTAGACTTTTGTTTTAGAGAAGAAAATCATACCACTAAATAAAGTCTGAAGGAGGGAGAAAACATCAACAGAAAACTCTC
The DNA here is from genome assembly GCA_019514585.1 of Dendrobium officinale. Lineage (NCBI taxonomy): Eukaryota > Viridiplantae > Streptophyta > Magnoliopsida > Asparagales > Orchidaceae > Dendrobium > Dendrobium officinale. The sequence continues at coordinate 9,318,899 of CM033698.1, read as the reverse complement.
TTTAACCAATTTTGAAAAGCTAAACCACTATCTCCAAAAACTCCAAAAACTAAAAGTTTGAAAGGACTAATCATATGGAAGGCCAAAATTAAATAGCAACGGTAAACAGAACAAAACAAAACAACACAAATGAAAAGAAATAAAGCAAACTAAAATCAGCACAAAAACTAAAAGAACAATAAAATAAAAAGACACACAAAACTAATGTTTCAAGCAAGTGATAAAGCAGCAAGTTTAAGCAATTTTTGAGCTGCAAGCCTCCTTATGTCCAGTTATCCTATGCTCCCATGAGGGCTTTGGTGAGAGCACACCTGCAAAACTCAATCAATAGTCATATTTAGGAACCCAAACAGGTTTGGGATCCTTTTTAGAAAAAGTAGAATGTAATGCAGGTAAGGTATGCTGTGAATCATGCATCTTAGGTCTCCACACCCAATGAGTACTACGATGAACGGTGCAAGTGTGTGAGATGTGTCCTAGCATGCCACATGAAAAACATCTAATTCCAGGAAAGGGATTTCTTAAATAATTTGAGTTATAATTCCTTTTCCTGGATTTTGGCTTAAGATCAATAGTAGAAGTCATCCGATTTTTCTCACATGTATTAAAATCATTTTGAATCCTCAAATTTGTTCTCTTTAATGTATCAATCTCAATCCTCAAATTTTTCTCAAGATCTTTAGATTTCTTAAGATCAAAACTAAGTGAGGTGTGTGAAACTTTTAATGCATTATGTTCATCAATTAAATCCAAATGCTTTTTGTTCAACTCATCAAATTCATCAAGGAGTGCCATGTGATTTGAATCAATCGTTGCATGATCTTTGAGAAACACTTCATGCTCTTTTTGTAGATTTGAATGTTCTAATTTTAGGCTAGCATGAGTTTTCTTAAGTTTTTTGTATGATGCATGGATTTTTTCACAAATTTCAAACAATTCATCATAGGTTGGTTTACATACCTCTTCTTCATCACTTTGATTTTCTCCCATGAAACACAAATTCGTAGTCTCTTCCTCTGGTTCAGTCTCAGAGGAATCAATACCAGATTCTGCCCAAAATCCTCTTTGGATTTTCTTCTTGTCCTTCCTTGACTTGGCTTTCTCCTCACCTTTTTCTTTTTCTTTGCTTGATTGATCTTGAAGTGTAGGGCAATCGGCTCTCACATGTCCAGGTTTCCTGCATTCAAAACAAACAACATCAGAAGATCCTTTAACATATTTGTGATCCTTACCTTTCCTCCAATTTTGATGATGCCTATGTTTCTTCCTTAGAAAGATTTTGAATTGCCTTGTGATGAAGGCAACTTCATCGCTCTCAGACCCGGAAGATTCAGAATCCGATTTGTGCGCCTTCAGTGCGATTGTTTTCTCCTTTTTCTTCTCACCTGCATCAAGATTTCTTTGATTCACACCTTGCTCGTAAGCAATGAGTGAGCCAAGTAAGTTATCAATGGAGTAAGTATTCAAATCTTTTGATTCAGTGATTGCAGTTATTTTTGCATCATAAGACGAAGGCAAGCATCTCAAAATCTTGTTAACTTTTTCATAATTTGAAAGCTCTTTTCCTAGTGCATGCAATGAAGTAACAATCTGAGTAAACCTAGTGTACATGTCAGAAATCGATTCATGGGTTTTCATACGAAAAAGTTCGTAGTCATGCAAGAGAAAGTTCAAACGGGTTTGCTTAACTTCATTAGTACCTTCATAGGTGATGCATAATTTATCCCAAATCTCTTTACCAGTTTTGCAAGTTCAAATACGCATGTAATCTTCAAATTTCAAAGCACAGAAAAAACAGTTCAAACATTTTGCATTTAACTGAGCCAAATCACGTTCATCGAAAGTCCATTCAGTAAAAGCAACTTCAGTTTTAATACCATTAATTTCACGAGAAGGTGGAGAATAACCATCTTGAATAAGCATCCACATGCGATAATCAGTAGATTGTAAAAACGTTGACATGCGGGTTTTCTAAAAATCAAAAGGTAAGTTGTCAAATAGAGGAGGTCGTGTAATCGAATAACCTTCAGTAGTGTTTCTATTTCCTATGTTAGCCATGGATCAAATTCAAAAAGTTTTCAAACTTAATTTTTTCGAATCCCGCTCTGATACCACTTGAAAGTTCGTTCGGGATGTTAAGCCCTATGAACTTAGTCCCAAGCTAACCAAGAGGGGGGGTGAATTGGTATTTTAAAAAATTCTTGAGACAAAGAAATAAATTCACAAACCAAATCACACCACCAAACCAAATGCGGAATTTAAATGTGCGGAAGCAAAAATAAGAACACAAGATTTATAGTGGTTCGGTCGACAAGACCTACGTCCACTCCTTGGAGGCACCCTCCAAGTATTGCACTACAAAACGTGACTCTCCTTTAGCCCCCACAGCTAGGCGGAGAAGCCCTCACAAGAAACTCCTTTTTTGCCACCCCAGCAAGGCAGAGAACCTACCTCCTTTTGCTTCCTCCTGAAGCTGGCAGAGAACCACAACCAAAAGCAAAACTCCTTACCTCTACCGACCCTTCCACGGACGAGAAACTCTAGACGAAAGACAAGCAGAGCGATCCTTGAGCAACCCTTGTGAATCCCCTCACAAGCTCCCCCTCACAAGATCCTCTCTCTCTCCCTCTCTCTCTTTCTCTCCTCAAGGTCTTCTCAGGTCAAGGCAGCAGCAAAAGGTCTTTTAAAACGTTGAAGAAGAGCTCTTTAAATAGAAGAGCTCAAGAGGAGCTCATTAATTGCAAGTAGCCGACTTTATCGTCCCGGCCGATATGGACATCGGCCTGGCCGATTAGTACAAATCAAGGAAGATCGGCCAGAGCACAGCCCTGGGAACAGTCCTGGATGATTGAAATTTGGCTTGATCGTCCAGGCCGATCTCACGATCGTCCTGGCCAATTAGTTCAAATCAGAGGTAAATCGTCCTGAGCATAGCCCTGGGAACAGTCCTGGCCGATTGAAATTTGGCTTGATCGTCCGGGCCGATCTCACGATCGTCCTGGACGATATGATCGTATCAATCATCCTAAATTACTCCCTTGATTTCCTGATCAATTAAGGCATAATTTGGTAATTTCGTCCAGGCCGATCCTGGAATCATCCTGGACGATAATTTAAAATTCAGTATGCCTAAACTGTCTATGGCGGCTATCTCTTTCTATTTTGAGCTTATCGTCCTGGCCGATACACGTATCATCCAGGCCGATATTTAATGTCGGCTGCCTTAATTAAGAATCCTTAATTTAGACTTTCTATTTTAAGCCGATGGGGGCAAAAACAGAATTTCTAAGCCTCTCAAGTTTGTGTGTGAAGGGTTACTTAGCATCAGTCTTTTTTGATTATTACAAGTAGATTCAAAAGGTGAAAAATAAAATTACGGACTGACTCAACCCTAAACCTATGCGATCCTGGACTTGGCTTCCTCTTGATCGTCTGATCTTCGATTCCTGAAAAGTTAGAAGCAACAAGTAGTCCAAGAGAAACAGTGTTTGTCAATCATCAAAACATAAGACATGAAAAAGTAGATTTGTAACATAAATGTGCATTGTCTCATTTCAAATGAGGATATGTGGCTCAATCTGGCACGTCCACATCTCCTTGGCTCGATCCAAATACGATCGGTCCACGGTGACATAGATAAGTCAAATTTGTATTTGCAGATTCGATATTCCATGTGTCTTGATATGCGTTAGCTAAAGAAATGACGCTACCGCCATTTCATTTAATTAATTGAATTAAAAATTTCAATTTATTGATTAGAATTTTAAAAATTCACATTAAATCCAATTTTTCACCAAATTTAGTGATTTTGGACTTTTTGGAAAGGTCTTGAGACATTATTTAAAAATGGTTTTGATACATTTTGATTAGTGAATTGTTAGAACTTTATATTTATTTGAAATTCATTTTTGATAATTTTCTCAAGATCCAGTTGTCAAATTGAACTCAAATTTTGGTAAAATATTTTTGGGAATTTTAGGCATTCAAGGTATTTTTTATAGGTCTAAGTATGCTTTGGATTGTTGTCGTATGAATTTTTAAAGTGTAGGGTCCATTTTAGACCCCTAACTTTAAAAATTCATAACTCTTAAAATTTGTAAGATTTCTTTGTAATTTTTCTTTGGTGTTCTTGTGCTTGTGTGAGGGTTAAATATATAAATATTCAAACCTATTGGAACACTAGTGCCACCTAGGAAAAATAATTAAGGATCTATCTAAAAAACATTTAAAAACTCCTAGAAAATTCTAAACATACCCAATTGGGATCAAACTCTAGAATAGTGAACTTAGTGATATTATGAATTAGGTTTTAATTTCATTAAATTTGGACTTCATTTGGTTACAAAATAAAAAAAAAAAACAAAAGTCAGCTCTTTTAGGGGGCTTGAAACTTCAAAAACTTGTAATAAATCCAAATTAAATCCAACAAAAAGTGGTTCAAATTATTTATAATTAAATATTAAATCTATGAAAATAAAATCCCTATCACCAAACTTCAAATTTGGCCTTAATTTAATAATTAGGAAAATTCAATAATTAATTAAAATAAATAACTAAAAAATTTAAAAAATACCAAATAAATTCTAAACTCATGGAAACACTCATACAAGTCAGCCTTGGTATTTAGGAGGGATTTCAAGAGCTTTGGAGAGTGTTTGCTGCAAAAATGAGAAAACTCTTCTAATTAAACAATTAAATAATTTAATTAAATATCCAAACTTCAAAAACTCAAAACTAATTGAATAAAATTCTAAAATTAGTAAATTCAAGTGCATTGAACTCCTCTTAGGGTTTAATATTTATGAAAAATATCAAACTTCTAGAATTCAATAAAAACAAAAAAAAAATCAACATTTTGGTCAAACTTACTTCTAAAATACATTTAAACTTAAACAAATCAAAACTTATTATATAAAACTCCAAATCATCAAAATTAGTGTCAATTTACTTATCTTAGGGTCTAGTATTTATTAAAAATATTAAAAATTCAAAAGTTAAGGTAAATTAAAAGGTCATAAAATGGACCCTTTATTTATATAATACTAGACCAAAATTCTAGCAAATCTTTAATCTAATCATTTAAATCATAACCACGATTAAAATCTATATTGAACTGCTTACTGATGAAGGATTTAGGATGGATTATCATGAGCTACGGTGCTACATGTCTTAAGGAAGTCTTGGTCCTCGAATCCGTTGTGACAACATCACGAACGGATTCAATGGGATACAAACTATAAAATTAATAATCCACTAACTATTTAGCTAAACCTAAAATATTAATACAACCAACACTCTTATGATGAAGTTTTTAGGATGGACTATCTTGAGATTTAGGACTATGTGTCCTAAGGAGGCATTGGTCCTCATGTTTATTTTGATAACGCCATGAATAGATTCAATAGATTGTAAAACATAAATTATAAATTTAATCATTACAGTAACCAACCAATTAAGAAATTAAATCATTAATATAACTACATTGACTGGGTTTAAATGGACTACCTCAAGCTATGGGGCGACGTGTCTACAAATTGATACACACACTATAGATAGCTTATTAGGAAAATTAACCCAATTTTTTTACTAAGACATTATTCCTTTATACTTTCCTTTCATGTGACATTGATTTTTTTGTTATTTGTACGAGCACTATAGGAAAATGCCTCGTTATCAGCGGACTAAATCAGTAGGTAACAATCAAAATCCATTAGAAATATGAGCTTTTCAGTTAAATTCTAGCAAAAATATTATAGGAAACTAACAATTTTTTTGTTATGGCGTATAATTTTTGCAATCAAGATCCGATGCTAATCCATCTAAACAGGCAATTTTTTGTTTAAAGAAAATGTTACATGTTGTGTTTCCAGTGCAATTCTGGTGAAAATATTATAGGTAACCAGTGACATTTTGTTGGCATATTCCGGCGTAGTTTTTGCTGGAAATTCTGGCAAAAAATTATACACCGGCATTACCGGTGGATAATCCACTGCCTAGATCCGCATAACTTATATCGAAAGACTTTATCATCGTTATACCCACCAGAACTTCTGGCAAAAATATATGCCATAAATGTCATTTTATTTTCATCATATCGTATTAAAGGTAGAATTTTCTCCTAAACATATAAATTTTTTGGTGACAAGCCTTTGAAATCTATGACAGTATTTGTATGGTAGAAATTCCACTGGAAAGTATGCCAAAAATATACCGGTATATATTCCGCCAGTTTTGCTGTCGTGTTTTCTGGCATCTTTTTCTTCGCTGAAAAGTTCGACGGTAATAACATTTTTTTCCTGTAGTGGAGGATTTCATTACATGCTGGTTGTTATAGTTTGATATATTTTGTGATGCTTGATATGATTTTTCACTATGATGTGGTGATTCTATCTATGATATGATGTGATGGGTACTGGATTTCTCCTAGGTTATGAAAAAATGTGGATATTAACATAATCTTCTGTGGTGGGCAGGCTCATGTAGCATCATAGAAAAGGGGGCTAAATAAAAATTTTACTAATAAATTTTTTGTAGGTGCTAAATATGTTAAGCCCCCTAAGAATAAAGCAATTTTGGCCAAGTGGTTGTTTTGGCTCGAATGAGAGAAACTTAAATGAATATAATTGCTTGGGATTTTCTTTGATGATTTTATATAAACTACTTAGGATAATATGCAGCAAGTATAAAGTCTTTCTTTTGAGTTTTAATATATAAATTTAAATTTCCCAAGGGTTGTTGAAGTAGTTTAAAATAAGATGTTTAACATCCATTTTTGAAACCTAATGATGAAGGAAACATCCCTTAAGGGAGAGTTTATTTAATTTTGGAATTCAAATTAGGTTGATTTTAAATTCAAAGAAAAAAAAGAAACCCACGGTCGAGGAGGAGATCTTTCCATTTGGATATTCTGATCCGACAAATCAAAGGAACTCATAGAAAAGAGCTGAAGAAATGAAAACAGAAAGAATATATCTCATTTTAAAAAATACTTGCATCATTTTATAGGATTAGAATCTAGGTTATTGTTGCTGGTACCCGACCACTTTTAATTTATGCATACCCTAAATTAAAATTAAGTGTCATTTGCCACATGAACTTTACATTTGGATATATATGATTTGATGATGTTTTTAAATTGAATGTGCACTATAAATTTTCTATTTTTTTTTATTTCTTTCTTGCATGTGCGATTTTCCCTAGAAAATGTATTTAGTCTTTTAAGGATGACATAAAAATTTTTCTACTCATAATCAAATGAAAAAAAATTAGGCTCACATAGAAAGATAAATATTATTTAAGAAGTAAGCTCAAGAATGAATTAGTGTTTTTCATGCATTTATATTCCCTTCTCTCCTTGTTAGGTAAATCCCAACCTCGGGTCATGATAGACCATCTAACCTATTAGGGTGTAACTCTATCTTGGGGATGTTGTGCATCTCTAGGAAAAAAAAAAAAATTTAAGCCAAATTTTTAAATTTCATCATTATAATTTTTACATACAATAATCAATTAGCATACATTGCATTAGAACCTAACTAAAAATTAATAAAATTTTAATTGCATCAAGCATAATCATCCTATATGAGTAATGACCACATACATGATTTTAAAGCACCTATATTATTTAGCTAGCTCTCAAATCTATGCTAAGGCAAGCCTTAGTTTGTATGTCGTTAGCTAGGTTCAGATAACTATTGTTTAATTCTCAAATTAGATTTAAAATCCAGAGTTAATGTAAAATTATAAGTCTCCAACATTCGGAATCTATTCCCAATGTTATAATAAAATAATGATTTAAATTAAAATCTTCTATAAAACTAAATATAAAGCCTAACATATATGATTGATTGGGGTATTTTTGAATTATTTTAGAATCACAAAACACATCCTACTCCTCTTTCTTTAGCCTCAAAACATAAGGCCTCAAAATTGAGCAATTTCCTTTCGAAATTCTCACCTCATTCTTTTCATATCACTCCTCGAGCATTCTAAATGAAATTTCTACTATTAATTTAATAAAAAATATTCATAAGAAACTTAAAACCATTATAATGTAATTAAATATGAAGGTTTACCTTTGTAGGAGATTTAAGACCCTAGAAACATTGAAATCTCACTCTATTCAGCTCCTAAATAGAATAAGAGAGGGGGGGGGGGATAATTCTCTTTGGAAAATCTAAATTAAGGATAATCATTATCATTATGTTCAACATGTTCAATAATAAATGGGGCCTTCCAACCTACAAGAAAATAAACAATTTCTTATTGGAACATTTGTAGATGAAATTAATGATAAGGATATCTAGATTATTATAGTTAGATACATATTTTAACATCATTTTGACCCTTCGGGGTCATATATAGTTTACTATGTTGATCTAACTTTAATAATTGATGATAAAGCATTTTAACTACCATAGTCAAATATACGATTGAATATCATTTTGATTCTTTAGAATCATATGTAATCATCTCCTAAACTTAATTGTGATAATCAGGACAAAAACTTATAGTTTTGTAATATGAAGCTATTTGAGAGTGATATTTTCACCACCCAAGGTGATATATTATTCATAATGATGACTTTGGCTACAAAATAAAAATAAATTCAAAAGGATTATGTTCAAATTTTTTCAAAGAAAATATACTTACAATTTATTTGCACTTTTCAACAAAGGTTGCAATTAAAGGCTGGCATTTTATGTGAAAAAACTATCTAAGGATGCTCTCTCTAATATTATCTACCACTGGAGCTACTCCTGAGCATGCTTATCTCTGTAACACTTAACTTAATATTATGCTTCTCTTTCAATGGCCAAAATTCTACCCTAAAAATCATAATAGGTCACATCGCCATCTTATAAAATTTTCCCTCAAGTTGAGGGTACTTGTCTATCACACAATAGGCTCAATGCAATCCTCCTTATCAACCATCCAACTTGAATTCTACAAATAATATCTCCAACTATTTCACCATTACTTTGAACAATAAATCAAATATATTTAAAAAGTGTATTCTTATTAATGACTTCATCGTCCAAAGTTACAATCCCCCACTAGATGTATTAATACTAAAATTACTCTCCAAGTATGTAATTTTAGATCTACTCAGCTAAAAATCTTTAGACTCTAAGGTTGACTTCTATAATTCAGGTATACCTTCAACTCTCTCTCTCTCTAATCTTATCAACAAAAAGAACAACATAAGTAAAAAGCTTACACTAGTGTACATCCTCTTGCAAATCTTTAGTAAAACATCCATGACTAATGAAAAAAGATATGGGCTTAAAACTGATACTTTCAAATAGAAAAATACTTGGTCAATCCACCTTGTGTTTGAAAATAAGTAAACTCATTCATACAAATCCTTAATGACTTGAATATTAATATTATTAAATCCTCTATTTTGTACAACTCTCAAGAGAACATTCTTTGAACTTTATCATATGCTTTTTCTAAATCAATAAATAAAATATATAGATCCTTCTTATTCTCTACTTCTCAATCAAACCTCTCAATAAATATATAGCTTCTACTGTAGACCTATGCTGCATGAATCCAAATTAATTTTGATAATTATTAATATCAGGTTGTAATTTATGCTCAATAACTCTCTCCCATAGTTTTAAAGTGTGAAGCATGTACTTAATTTCTCCATAATTCGCACATTCTTGTGCAACACCTTTATTATTAAAAATAAGAATCTATGCACTCCTCTCCCATCTCAAATTTTTTATTCTTCAAAATAATATTGAAAAGTTTTATAAGTCAAGAAAATCCTTCATTTCCTAAGCATTTCCACACATCTATTGGAATATCATCATGTTCAACAACTTTTTCACACTCTATTTTCTTTAAAGCCTCTCTAACTTTGGTTTTACTGATAAGCTGATAAAAATAAAAAAATTTATTTTCATTTTGGGTGCTAAGGTTACTAAAATCAATCTTATTCTCACAATCTTCATTAAAGGTTTATCAAAATATTTATGTTGAATATTCTCTTCTAATAAATGCACTTTTTGATCTTCTTCCTTAATGTATTTCACCTAAACTAAATCCTTAATTCTCCTATCAATTTTCTTGGCTAACTTACTCATATATGTTTTACCCTCCTTAGTATCTAATTTATTTTATTAATAATTAAAGCTAAATTATTTATATTGCATATTAATTTTGGTAGACTCCTTACAGTGATATTTATATCTTTTTCAATTTTATGAGCTTTTACACTTCAACCAATTTTTATAATATGGTTTTTATTTTTTTATTTTTTTCTTGCATATTTTGATTCCACCACCAACTATTTTTACAACTATGAGCTTTTTCTTTTGATGCTCTATACATATCCATTGCAAAAATTTTAATATCACTAGTTTTGATGGGAAGGATTTTCATATTCAATTCTTGAAATTGAATTACAGTAGACAATATATACATATTAAAAGTCTACAAACCTAGTCTAAGAAAGATTATATACAAAATCAATTGTAGTCAAGAAAAATTAAATGTCATATATTCAAAACAAATTAATTTCTTTAATTATTGTTGTTGTGATATTTAATTAGTTTCCGTAATATCCCCTTTAGTTGGAGTGTATATTAAGAAAAATAAATTTGTTGAGAAGAGATGAATAATTAAATAGTTGATTGGCTTAAAAGAGAATGAAAGATGGAAGTGTTGGTTGACGAGCATGGGTGGATTGAACATAAGCTATCACAATAGAGCCAATATGTATGCTTTCATGAACTACATGGAAAATGATCTCTATGTTTTGCTTCACTTTCACAAAAATGTTTAACCTATTGTAGGTGCTTTATTCGCAACTCATTATATAAATACTTGAACCATTTAACTGCACATATAGTGGAAGTTATGGCATGATGTTCAAATTATATTGAAGATATTAACACATTAATTTATATCTTAGTTTTCCATGAGATTATACATGCTCCAAGAAAAATGCAACAACCAATCATAGTCAGTCTTGTGACCAATCACTGGGCCTAATTTTCATCACAAAATCCTTTTAATAACAAATTTCCTTTGGTTGAAAAAAAATTATCCTATGTGAATCTTTAGGATAGTAAAAGTTCAGGAACATCTTAGTGGAATTTTCTTGGATATTGCAAAGAATGACTCAGAGTGTGAATTGAAAAAACTATCTATACTCTTATTATACTAAGATAAATTAGCTATATGAGCAACTTTCTGTAATTTGATAGATGGACTCTTCAATAGTTCACTTGCAATGTTTAAGAGTTTAACTTTTTAATAATAATTTGACTCAATACCAACCTTCTTAATCTAGGATATCAAGTGCATATTAACATTTAGATATTAAAATTTCATAAATATAATAAGAAATTAAAACACCAGGGAAGTGTCATAGTTAGTTGATAATTTTGTTGTGAATTTTGGTTTGAAAAAAAATTGTTTGTAAGCAATAGTTGCAATTTCTTGATGCCATCTTCTACTTAAACACGTATATCTATAAAAGAATTAGAAAAAACATTTGGTGAAAATTGAATAATTATATTTAAATTAATGAAAAAAATCATAAAAATTTTGTAAAATTAAAATGGTTAGGCTTATTTAAGGTCATATAGTGACATGTTGAATATATGAACTATAGGAGTTTCCTCCTATCAATGAAAACTAAAAAATAGTTTCATTTAAACTTCCTCAAGAAAATGACCATGATGGAAATCATTTTATACATCTATTTGATTAAGTGGCTAATGATAGATAGTAGCTATAACTTGCAAGCAACAAACTATAATTAACTTAGCTGCAAGAATAATAATTTCTTTGAAATTAGACCCTATCTCCTTGAGGAAGGCATGCACCAAGAATTAGGGTTTGTATCATTTGATGTCAAGTCACATTTATATTTAAGTTAAATGAGAAGAAATTGACCTAGATGGAAAAAGGAAAATAAGGATATTTTGTTAGAGAATAATTTCATCAACATGTTTGGAATCAAAATAAATTGCAAAATTTAATTTAGTGAGAACATGAAGAGTGTTATATGATGGTTGACTAAAATATTGATGCAAGCAGTTGGAATATTGGTGCATGGTGTAGGCTAAGGCTAGATTTTTGTCTTGAGTGGGTTAGTAGAGTCCATTAAGTTTCTTTCATATACCAATTGTATTTATTCTAGCTTTGTCCAATACAACACAAAAATTATAAAAGAAAATTACTATACAATTCAAGGCTAGTGTAATTTGAAATTGAGGGACTTCGTTTGTTATACCAAATCTAACATGAGGTGTGACATACAAAGAAATAATTGATTAGATGTCTATATAACCATCATTTGATAAGCCACTGGTGTAGTCTAAGGTAAATTCTTAGGTTCAGGAACTCAATTAAGAGAGAAACATGATCCATGGCTTTTCTATCATTGATCTAACAATGTTTTAGTTGTGGTGTAGTTGGAAGAATTTAAGATGATGGAATGATAAGACCTATAGTGCTTGCATCATACCAAGGGTTACCATCTTTGCTTTTCTTTATGTAGCCCATTATTTAGATGTATTATTTAGTTATAAATCTGTATCCATCATTTATTAAAAGGAAATTCCCTCCTAACTTTAATGGCTTATTTGTTTTCACGTTCACATTATTTGCATTGGTTTGACATAGATTGAGAGGCTTTACAATTTGTCATGGAACTTGTGCCCTATTATAATTAAATGTTGGATCATCTTGGGAGGATGATGAAGTTCCTCTTGAACTTCTTGGATATGAGAGAGGGAGAAAGAGAGGGGAAGGAAAGAGATTAGTTGTTATAAAGAAAAAGAACTAAATCTTATTCCTTGGCTTGAAATAAAACCTATTAGAACCTCTCTATTTATATATGCTTCATTGGATAAAATGCACTTAAGACACTACAATCCTAAAGTTGGACCAATCAAAACAATCTTAATCTTGGTCCAAATTTCACAAAATATTTGAATTAATTCTTCCATCTCCCAAATCTGTTTCCACAGCTAAGTTGGTGTCTTCTTTAGGCCTAACTCCTTGTTTTTTCAACAAATCCTGGCAACTTCACTTGAAATGTCTTTCTTTATGGTAATAGAAATATTTCTTACTAAATCCTTGTTTTCCTCTTACTATCAGAATGCTTCCAATATTTTCTTCTTTATCCTCAGTCCTTCGTTGAACTTGCTTGGATATTAAAACCGACTTTACGTCAGTCATGGTCAACGTCTACTTACTGTATAGTAATGTATCCACTATATTTTTATATGATTTTGGCAAAGATTTTAGAACAATAATGCCTTGATCTTCATCCTCAATCTTGGAATCTATATTCTTAAGATAAAGAATAATTTTGTTAAATTCATCTATGTGCTTTTCATGTATTTGCTTTCACTAATATGCAATGTGTATAGAGCTTTCTTTAGATACAACTAGTTGGCTAATGATCTTCAAATACAATGATTCCAATTTCTCCCAAAATTCTATAGAAAAACCCTATTTGGCTATTTCCCTCAACACTTCATCACTGAGTGATAAAAGAATCGGACTATGAGCCTTCAATTGGGATTGTCTAGCCCCTGCCTTATTGGTCACATCAGTAAGATCTTCCCTATAAATTGCCTCAGAATATCCTTGATGAATAAGGAGAGCCTTCATTTTATTCTGTTAAGAGAGTTGCTATTAGCATGTTTTACATTCATGCAACTTATATGGTTTTTGATGATTTCAAATATTATTGTTTTATGTGTAGTTATCTCCTAATACTTTTTGGAAGAATTGTTTTTGCTCTTGTGTGTACTAACATTTAAGGAAAATCAAATTCAAAACCATGAAGACTTCAAATCAAATTCAGCATACAATCCTTTGTAAATTGAAGCTTTAAATTATTCTTTAAACTGAGAGGGAGTGATTGTAATTGAGTGAATAAAAACACACAAACACACATAAGGAGATTTTACAAAAGTTGTATTGATCGTACAGGACGAACCTAGTTCGTACAAGACGATCAGGTCAGTTATCTCCTCGTAAGAGCAATGGAACGATAAGGAATTGAGAAAATTTTTCTAAGTCCTGATCGTCCAGGACGAAATTAATTTCCTACCTGAATGATTTAGGCTCTGTAAAAAAATTCGTTCAGACAAAATCTATAATCGTGCCAGGATGACTTGGTCTCTGTAAGAATTTCATCCAGACGAAATCCAAATCATCCTAGGATGAATTCTTCTATGTAAAAGTTTTATTCAGACAAAATTCATAATCATGCCAAGATGAGTTGTGCTCTGTAAAAATTTTGTCCGGATGAAGTCCTGATCGTTTCGGGACGAAGTGAATCAATACTTCTCATTCTGGCGACGTTCTACACTTTTTGGGAACCGACCTATGGAATAACTGATCATCAAGACGAACCTAGTTCGTACAGGATGATAATCATGTACGAACACAATTCGTACCAATATTCATTAGGATCATTTCCGACACTTTAAGTAAAATCGTCCGGGACGATTCACGATCGTATGGGACGATCCATTACGTGTTTACTTGAAAATTTTGCAGTTTTGGACGGTTTTTCTTGTCTCTCCTATATAAGGTCCAATTTTTTTGCCACCTAATCTTTTTGCTCATTGATCTTCGTGCCTATTGGAAAAAGAGTCAAGGAGTGAGTGTTAAGGAGCATTCAAAAAAGGATTCCTACCACTGGAGCGTGAAGGCTTCGCTTGGTGTTCAAAGGTAAGAATCTCTACTTGTGATGTGAGATTACTTCACTCTTTTCTTTCTTCCTTCTAAATTTCTTGTGAGGAGATCTGTCAAGGAGATCTGGTTCTCTGCCGACACTAGGAGAGTGTGAAAGGACGGAGGGTTCTCTGCCCACACTAGGAGAAGTGTGAACAGTCGAAGGGTTCTCTGCCCACATTAGGAGAGTGTGAAAGGACTAAGGGTTCTCTGCTCACACTAGAAGAGTGTGAAAGGATGAATGGTTCTCTGCTAACACTGGGGATAGTGTAAAAGGATAATGGTTCTCTTCCGCACTGGGTAGTGGTGGAAAGAGTGTTTGTAAAGGCTTCTCCGCCTTGCTGTGGGTGCAAAAGGAGAGACACTATTGTTATTAGTGCAATACTCGGAGGGTGCCTCCGGGGAGTGGATGTAGGTCTGGTTTAGACCGAACTACTATAAATCTTGTGTCTTTTATTTTTACTGCTTTTTATTTTCTTCATTTTTCTGTTCTAAAAATTGTAGTTAAAAACTTTTCTAAAAATCCATAAAAGTTTAATTTCGGTTAAATATACTTAAGAGGGATAAATTTTAAAAATTACCAATTCACCCCTCCCCCCCTCTTGGATAGCCTTGGGACATAAACTTAGGTTTAACAACTCAATTCATAGTGACGAGTTTCAACAAGTGGTATTAGAGCATTATTTCAAAATTATAAGTTTAGACTATTTTTTTATTAATGTAGATGGCTACATTTGGAAACCAAAACACACTTGAGGGTTTCTCTATTACTAGACCTCCACTATTTAATAATATACCTTTTGATTTTTGGAAAACTCGCATGTCTACTTTCTTACATTCACTTGATTATCATATGTGAATCTTATTTCATGAAGAATATACAAAACCAACTAGATTAGTTGATGAAATTAGAGTTGAAACACCTTTTGCAGACTGGACTGTATAAGAACATGACTTAGCACAACTATAGGTCAATTGCTTGAAAAGTTTCTTTTGTTCTTTAAAATTTGAAGACTACATGCGGGTTTCCACTTACAAAAGTGGAAAGGACATATGGGATAGACTTTGTATAACATATGAGGGGACAAATGAGGTTAAACAATCTAGACTTAATATCTTGTTGCATGACTATGAACTGTTTCGCATGAAACCTAATGAATCTATTTCTGACATGTACACAAGATTCACACAAATAGTCACCTCTTTGCATGCACTTGGTAGGAAACTAACGAATGTTGAAATGGTTAATAAGATTCTTCATTGTTTACCTACTGCTTATGATGCTAAAATTACTACAATTACAGAGTCTAAAGTTCTAAACATTTATTCAATTGACAATCTTCTTGGTTCACTTGTTGCTTACGAGCAAGGAGTTAGCCAAAGAAAGAATGATGCAGGTGAACCACGAAGGGAGAAGAACATATCACTAAATGTGGAAGAGTCTGAGAGTGAACACTCACAACCTGAGGATGAAGACAACATTGCAATGATGACTAGACAATTTAGAAGCTTTCTGAAGAGGAAGCAGAAGAGACGCCAGTAATGGAATAAAGGTAAATTTAATAGATATGGCAAGGTTTCTAATGATGTGATTTTCTATGAGTGCAGAAAACCTGGTCATATCAAAACTGATTACCCAAAACTCAAAGCCACTCCCAGCAAGGAGAAGGTAGAGGAGAAACTAATTGTAAAGAAGGGCAAGAAGAAGTTTCAAAAAGCTTTCTGGACGGACTCGACTTCAGATTCATCAGAGACTGAAAAGGAAGAAGAAGTCACTAATCTTTACTTGATGGCCGGTAGTCTTGATCAGTCAGATCAAGAAGAAGTAAGTGACTTAACTTATGATGAATTATTTGAAGTTTCTGAACACATGCATGATACATATAAGAAAATAAAGAAAATGCATGCTAGTCTAAGTTTAAAATTTGAAGAACTTCAAAAGAAATATGAAATCCTTAGAAAAGATCATGCCTTAATAGATGATAACCACATGAAACTACTCGATGAGTTTGATGACTTGAATAAAAAATATGAGAATTTAAAAATATCATATGCTGATCTTGAAAAAGAATTTAAAAATTATAAGGATGAATCGGAGAGAAAAACATATCGAATCAATTATACAAATCAAATCTTAAAAAAAATAAATTCATTTTATAAGTTAAAAATAAAAGCCCTCGAGGATAATAGGATACCCCCCAATTGAAGATTTTACTAATCATATTTTGTATCCTAAATTTATGCAATCCCTTAATAGACAGATAAGTGGTAAAAGACTTAGGAATCATTTTCCTAATGTTAAATGTAATAATTGTGGATTGCTTGGACATATAGCACACACCTGTACTTTGAAGATGAAAACTAATTTGGTGTGGAAACCTAAGATGCATAAACCTAGATATATTATACATGCATCTGATTATAAATTGTCAAAAGGAGAACCCAAACTTGTTTGGGTTCCCAGGTCTAACATTTGATATTCTTGTAGGGTCGCTCTCACACAAGTCCTCATGAGAGCATATGGTACCTGGACAGCGGATGTTCAAAGCATATGACTGGAGATACTGCTCAATTCATAACGATGGAAGCCAGGAGTGGAGGCAAGGTTACACTTGGAGATAATACCACAAAGAAGGTGGTTGGATCAGGTATGATTGGAAATCTTAAAAACTTTTTTATAGATAATATGTTATTAGTTGAAGGCTTAAAGCATAATTTGTTAAGTATAAGTCAGCTATGTGATAAGGGTTATTGTGTAAAAAATTTTCCTACTAGCTGCATATTAAGCCTAAATGGTAAAGATGTTTTGAATGGAAAAAGGGTAAACAATGTTTATATGCTAGAATTAAATTGCATTCATTCTCCTACTGCTTTTTGTTTAAAAACTATTTCTGATGAGTCATGGCTTTGGCATAGGAGACTTTGTCATTCTAGCATGAAAAATCTTAGGAGAATTACTCAAAAGAACTTAGTAAGAGGTATACCAAAACTAGAATTTACTAAGGGCCACCTTTGTGATGCATGTCAATTAGGAAAGCAGGCGAAGTCCTCTTTTCAATCCAATAAGGATCTTAGGTCTAGTAAACCATTGGAAATTTTACACATGGATCTTTTTGGACCAGTTGGAACTGTGAGTCTAGGAGGGAAGGTATGCGGATTTGTTATTGTGGATGATTACTCAAGATTCACTTGGGTTAGATTTGTATTTCATAAGAGTGAATCATTTGAGGAATTTAGAAATTTTTTGACTTGGATTCAAAGGAAATTAGGATGTAAAATTATTTCTATAGAAAGTGATCATGGAGGAGAATTTGAGAATGAAAGATTTGAAGATTTTTGTAAGGAGAAAGGAATTAATCACAACATTTTTGCACCTAGTACCCCTCAGAAAAATGTGGTAGTCAAAAGGAAAAAATATAACATTAATACAAGCCACCCGAGCAAAGCTGGCAGAATACTCACTTCCTAAATATTTTTGGGCTGAGGCGGTTAGCACTACATGTTATGTTCTAAATAGGGTGAATGTAACATCTAAATTAAATAAAACATCATATGTGTTGCTAAAAGGTAGAACACCTAATTTGTCTCATTTGTATGTTTTTGATTGCAAGGTGTTCATTCATAATAATGGAAAATCTGCCTTAGAAAAATTTGATCCAAAATCAGATGAAGGAATCTTTGTTGGATACTCAAGTGTTGGAAAATGTTATAGGGTATTCAATAAAAGAACTTTGGTTATTGAGGAGACCACACATGTTGTGTTTGATGAATTTGGAAATTTGAAAGAGCCAAATGTTATTGAAGATGAGATTGAGGATAACTCCCAAAAGATTGATAGAATAAACTTTTGCCTAGAGATTTGAGATTTTCTAAAAACCACCCAAGGGAATTAATTATAGGTCAACCTATTGAGGGTGTAAAAACTAGGCATGGATTAAACAAGTAAGTCAATCATTCAACCTTCATTTCAACTATAGAACCCACTAATATTGATCAAGCACTTTCTGATGAATTTTGGATATTGGCCATGCAAGAAGAGTTGAATTAATTTGTAAGAAATAAAGTTTTGGAATTAACTTCAAGGCCAAAAGATCAAAGTGTTGTTAGAACTAAGTGCTTATTCAAAAACAAAATGAATGACTCATGAGTAGTCATTAGAAATAAGGCTAGATTAGTTACTAATGGGTATAATTAAATTGAAGGGATTGATTTTGAGGAAACTTTTGCCCCTGTAGCTAGACTTGAAGCAATTAGGGTTTTGCTAGCCTTTGCCTATTTTAGAGGTTTTAAATTGTTTCAAATGGATGTGAAAAGTGTATTTCTAAATGGGGTAATTGAAGATGATGTTTTTGTAGAACAACCGCCAGGTTTTAAAAATTCTAAATACCCAAATCATGTTTTCAAGTTGAAAAAGGCATTATATGGATTAAAAAAGGCACCTAGGGCTTGGTATGAGAGATTGAGCACCTTCCTACTTGAAAGATCTTTTGAAAAAGGAAGTGTGGATACAACTCTCTTTTTGAAGAAATTTGGAAAGGATATACTCATTGTTCAAATTTATGTGGATGATATCATTTTTGGATCTTCAAATAAAAATCTTTTTAATGATTTTACTAAAACAATTAGTGAATTTGAGATGTGTCTAATAGGAGACTTAAGTTACTTTCTAGGCTTTAGCATTAAGTAAATTGAGGAAGGTACATTTTTAAGTCAGTCAAAATATGTTAAGGACATCCTCAAAAAGTATGAAATGGATAATGCTAAACCTGTTAGTACTCTAATGAGTTCCTCAGTTCAGTTGGATAAGGACCTTAAGGAAAAATCTGTTGATCAAAAGAAATTTTGAGTGCTAATTGGATCTTTACTTTACTTGACTACTAGCTGACCTGATATCATGTTTAGTGTTTGCTTGTGTGCTAGATTTCAATCAGATCTAAAAGAATCACATTTGACAGCAATGAAAAGGATTTTAAGATATTTGCTAGGAACTCAGAACTTAGGAATTTGGTATCCTAAGTTTAGCTCTTCATTTGAAATTATTGGTTATTCAGATTCTAACTTTGCAGGCTGTAGGGTGGATAGGAAAAGCTCTTCTAGAACATGTCAATTCATCAGAAATTCATTAGTTTCATGGTCTAGTAGAAAACAAAATTCAGTATCCCTATCTACTGCTGAAGCTGAATACATTGCATTAGGAAGATGTGTGGCACAAGTACTTTGGTTGAAATAACAGCTGATTGATTTAGGATTAACTATAGGCACTATACCAATTTATTATGATAATACTAGTGTTATCTGCATTTCTAAAAATCCTATTCAACATTCAAGAACCAAACACATAGACATAAGGCATCATTTCATAAGGGATCATGTATCCAAGGGAGAAATTGAACTCATTCATGTTACAACTAAAAATCAACTTGCAGACATTTTTACAAAACCTTTAGCTTTTGATACCTTCAGTGCATTAAGAATAAGGCTTGGTGTGATTGGTTTAATTGCTTAAATAAAAATATACTTACAACATTGATGTTTGTTTATTAATTAAATGTTTTTATGTGTTTATGATTTTGTTTGTGTGATTTTATTTTTTTTAGAATCTGTGTTTCATCATTGTTTTTTGTATTTTTTTGTGTTTTTAACTTTTAGTTTTTGTTTTGAGTGCAAAAATCAAAATTTTTAAAAGTCATCATCGTCCGTGATGAAATATTTTTCGTTCAGGACGATTTGTGTATTTTGTCAAAAAATGTCATATTTTTTAACCTTTTGCGTGCAGTTTTTAGAGTTTATTAGTCACTTCATTTGTACGATCGTCATGATCGTCTAGGACGATTTGTTTTTCAAAAGACGGGATGATTGAATTGAACAGTTTAATGAATAAGATAGTTTTAAATGCTAACTTCGTATGTACGAACTTTTGGTTCGTCCGGACGAACACATGTCAATTTGATGTAGGGGAAGGTTTTAACTGCATAAAAATGATCATTATTTTAGATCGTCCGGGATGAACACGTGTTCGTCTGTACGATTATACTGGTCAAAAATCTGTACAAAAGGATGCTTCGTAAGTCGCGTTGATTACGAAAAGACGTTTCATTTTGGATGGATTGAATCATCTGTACAAAAAATTTTCGTACAGGACGAACGATATTTCGTAGTATGGGACGAAAATTTTTTCGTCTGGTACAAACAAGTCGTTTTCAATAAATAGGCGGGCTTTTTAACTCAATAGTCACACGCTAAACATCACTTTCAAACCCTTTCTTATTCTAGATCATTCTCAAATGGCCAGCTCTAGCAAGAGTCAAAAGGTATTAGCAAAGACACCACATAGGAATTCCTCTGAAAATTTCTTGTCCAAAGCAAATGAAGATTCCTTCCCAAGATTTGCTTCTGCAAAAATTACTACCTTCTCGAATCTTAATGCCTTTATTTTCTTCAACTCAATTTCACTTTATCCTTACTCTCGTCCACCTTTATAACAAAGAAACCTTACACTATTTTTTAGCCAATATGTCCTTCAATTCTGACCACTCTATGATTCGCTTCTTTGTTTTCAAACAAAAAGTTGAAATCACTAAACACTACTTAGGAGCTTTTCTAAATTTAAGGACTGAGGGAGGTAAAGCCCATACCTTAATCACCAATGATACATATAAATGGTATGAAATCAATAGGGTGATTAGAGGAAATGGCAAAGATGAACATGTGGCTAGGGTATCTGGTCTTGTTAGAAATGCATGCATCATCCAGCACGTTCTTAGAACTTCAATCATTCCAAAAGCTGGTGATAGAATAAATATTACCCCGCTTCTCTCTATGGTGACTTTTTTAATCAAGTCCAAAAAGCCTATAGATGAAGCCCAACTTATCCTTGACTTCCTTTATGGGCTTTCTGAAATTGTCCATGCAGAACAGAAAAGTAAAAGAAATATTGCTTTAGGTCACTTAGTTACCTATGTCTTGGAAAAGAAATACAACTTAGTGCATCCTAATCAAGAGTATGAAGAACCGCTCTACTACAATGATGCATCATTTAGAGCGATCTTCAAGGAAGAAAAAGGTAAATCACATGTTAGTGATATAGAAGAAGAAGCTGAAGATGAACCTGCTCTTGCTAATGAACCAAATTATCAGAATTTGGCTGAAAGATTTGATCGACTAGAGACTCATTTTGATCAACGCTTTGATCATATTGAGGCTCAATTTCATCAGCAGCAAAGTGACATTGGTTTCATGAAAGAGCAGATGAATGAAATTAACACCAATGTGATGTTATTAAGTTCATACTATAACTTTCTTGGTAGTGTTCCTCCTCCTCCTCCTTTAGATCAGGGTCCTCAGTGATTGTTGTAGTTGTTTCTTGTGTCTTTTTGTAGTTTGTTTGTGTTTATTGTATCTTTTTGCTTATATATTTTGTATTGATATCTAGTTGTGATTGTAGAATCCTTAATTGATATCAATTTTTTTTTTTTGCTTTAGCTTTGAATTATTTTTTGAAATGTGTGTTAGTAATTATGAATATTATTAGATTTTTTAATCTTAATAGTGCTTTACCAAAAATTATAAATTAAAATTAATTTCATTAGAAAATCTAATTATTCTAAATTTAAGTGATGCTTATAACTTGATATTATTAAGATTTTCAATTTCATGTCTCTCATTTAGACTATATTAATTTTAATATTATCATTATAATTTAGATGTTTTCTTATTTTGTATTTCACTTTTCAAATAATATATACGCACTTAGAAAAATTTGAAATTTTAGATTATTGATTTTGGAAAGAATTCAATTACTCATGAAAATTGTACAAATGTACAAAAATCAAAAGGAATGCGCAAAAGTTCGCAATGACAAAAAGAGGCACAAAATATGCCTATAGTAAAAAAGATGCACAAAAATGTGCCATAAATTTGAAAAAGATGTGTAAAGCGCCACATGTGGTAGTTACTTCTTTCCGGACTCTTTTAATCTCTTAATTCAAATTGATCTTATGTTCATATATAATTGACATTGAAATTTGAAATATAAAATTTTTTATTCATCCTTAGTGCAATGATTTTCTTTATCTTAATGTCTAAATTGACTCATATCTTTGATAAATTCTTTTTATTATCTATGTTATATCACTTCTTAAATTATATGAAATTCTATGATTTATCTAATGTTTTAATTTTATTTGCATAACTTATTTCAATCACTTTCAAGGTTAAATTATCAAATGAATTTCATACTACTGCTTACATTTCAAGCCTTCTTTTCTTCTTCACTTTTTGCTGTTGTCAAAAAGGGGGAGAAATTATTTTTTATTTTTCGATGGTTCTTTTATGAAGTTATGTTTGTCATTTTTTGTAGTTGTGTGTTTTGTGTGTTTCTTATTTTGTATAAATTTTTTGAAAAATAAAAATTTTTAATTAATGCCTCCTTATTTTTCACATTCATCAATTTAGGGGTAGTTTAAGAGAATCTTAGAATTTGAAATCCTACAAACAATAATTGTTTTGCCATCATCAAAAAGGGGGAGATTGTTAAGAGAGTTGCTATTAGCATGTTTTACATTCATGCAACTTATATGGTTTTTGATGATTCCAAATATTATTGTTTTATGTGTAGTTATCTCCTAACACTTTTTGGAAGAATTGTTTTTGCTCCTGTGTGTACTAACATTTCAGAAAAATCAAACTCCAAACCATGAAGACTTCAAATCAAATTCAGCATACAATCCTTTGTAAATTGAAGCTTTAAATTGTTCTTTAAATTTAGAGGGAGTGATTGTAATTGAGTGAATAAAAAACACACACACACATATAAGGAGATTTTACAAAAGTTGTACTGATCGTACGGGACGAACCTAGTTCGTACAGGACGAACAGGTCAGTTAACTTCTCGTAAGAGCAATGGAACGATCTGAAAGTTTGTTAGGGATGTTAGGCCCTATAGAACCGGCCCAAGCTAACCAAGAGGGGGGGGTGAATTGGTATTTTAAAATTTCTTTTCACAAAGAATAAAAATCGCATAAACCAAAATCACACCATAAAAATAAATGCATAAATTAGAGTGCGGAAGCAAGAAACAAGAACACATAAATTTATAGTGGTTCGGTCAACTCGACCTACGTCCACTCCTCGGAGGCACCCTCCGAGTATTGCACTACAAATGTGACTCTCCTTTAGCCCCCACAGCTAGGCGGAGAAGCCTTTACAAGAACCTCCTTTTTGCCACCCCAGAAAGGTAGAGAACCTATCTCCTTTTGCTTCCTCCTGAAGCTAGCAGAGAACCACAACCAAAAGCTAACTCCTTACCTCTACCGACCCTTCCACGGATGAGAACTTCTAGACGAAGAAGAAGCAGAGAGATCCTTGAAGAAACCCTTGTGAATCCCCTCACAAGCCCCCCCACAAAAGATCCTCTCTCTCCCTCTCTCTCTTTCTCTTCTCAAGGCCTTCTCAGATCAAGGCAGCAACCAAAGGTTGTTCAAAACATTGAACAAGAGCACTTCAATAGAAGAGCTTCAAAGGATCTCATTAATTGCAAGTTGCCGACAATATCGTCCAGGCCGATCAGTACAAATCTCAGAAGATCGGCCAGAGCATCGCTCTAAATGCAAACTTGGACTATTTAAAATTGCTTGATCGTCCAGGCAGATCTCATGATCGTTCCGGTCGATCAGTTCAAATAAGAGGAAAATTGTCCAGAGTATCGCCCTGAATTCGAGCTGGCCGATATTTATCATCCTGAAGTAACTAAGGTTTTTGAATAGATCATCCTGGCCGATCCTGCGATAGTCCAGGACGATATGATCGTATCAATCATCATTAATTACTCCCTTAATTTCCTGATAAATTAAGGCATAATTTGTGAATATCGTCTGAGGCCGATGATCGTCCTGGCCGATAAAAAATCGTCCTATCAATGATACCTTAATTATCTATGGTGGCAAATCGTCCTGGCCGATTTTGAGCTGATCGTCCTGGATCGATCAATGATCGTCCTGGCCGATCAATGATCGTCCTGGCCGATCAATGATCGTCCTGGCCGATAAAAAAAATACAATATACCTTAATTGTCTATAGTGGCAACTTCTTTCTATTTTGAGCTTATCATCCTGGTCGATACACGTATCGTCCAGGCCGATCTGTTAATGAAGGCTGCCTTAATTAAGAATTCATATTTAGATTTTCTGTTTTAAGCCTGATCATCCAGGATAATGTAAATATTGTCCTGGCCGATATGAGTAAAAATAGAAATTCTAATTTTCTCAAGTTTGTGTGGGTAGGGTTACATAGCATCAGTCTCTTTGATTATTATAAATAGACTCAAGAAGAGAAAAAAAACAAAGTACAGACTGACTCAACCCTAAACCTACGCAATCTTGAACTGGTTTCGTTTACTCGTCCGATCTTCGATTCCTAAAAAGTTAGAAGCAACATGCAGTCCAAGAGAATCAATAGTATTTGTCAATCATCAAAACATAAGTCATGAAAATAGATTTGCAACAATCTCCCCCTTTTTTATGATGGCAAAACACTACGAAGATAATTAGCAGAAAAAATTTCAGGATCGACAAGTGTAAAAACATCATAAACTTCTCCCCCTTTTGACATATCAAGAAGGAGGAGGGAACACAAAAGAATAATAGAAAATAAAAAAAAAATTTAACCAAGGCATGAAAATGATGTAGTATTCCATGTGATTAATTTAAAAACTTGTGGGTTAATGAGTTAACAATCTCAACCATCCCTAGAATAGTAGAATATCGGTCATGGTTACCCTTAGCTCACACATTTTCTTAGGGTAGAATCGTCTTTCGAAATCAATGACCTAACTCAAAGAATTAATTGATTATGAGAAAAAGAATCCATCCATCACTTGGTTTAAGAAAAAACTATCTTTATAAAATAATGAACCAAAGTAAATCTGTCATGATCGCAACACAATCGAAATCAAGTATTTGAGAGCCAAAACTTCTAAGTTCTAAAAGATTTAAAAAAAGAGAATATCTTGCTTTTGAGTGGGCTCATTTTATGCCTCTTGTCAATTTAGTGGCGCTTTGCGCATCTTTTTATAGATTTTTCTTTTTTGGTGCCTTTGCGCTTCTTTTATTGGCATCATTGGCCAAAAAAAATTTTTTTTTTTTATTTTTGCAAGCTACATTCTCTTTTATAACCTCTTAAAACCTTAGTTGTGAATATATCTTCTCAGATATTAGAGAATAGGAGCTCTCTCTCTAACATAAAAAAGACTTACCACAAACATAATTAATAATCAAAGACAAGAGTAACGAGGGATCTTGATGTGACAAAAAACTTTAAACATTATAAATACAAGATAGATTTGCTTAAGCAAGCTTAAGAAAAGATCTCAATTTCATAAACAATCTTTAATTTGAGATAGAATTTTGATTAGAAAAGAAAACTATGCCACTAAAATAGGTTAGAGAAAGAGACACAATCACAAAATATTTTTACCATCTAGGAAATTAAGGGATGAAAAGCACATTGGCTACAAATTAAAAAAAAAAACAAGCATGGAATATGTTATCATTTCAGTGATGATTTTGAAAACTAAGTAAGAGAAGGAAAAAAGCAAAAGAAAGTAAAACACTCCAAAAACCAAAAAATAAAAAAATAAAAAAACAAAAACAAAAGAAAGTAACTAAAAGATCAAGTTTCATGCAGTTATGTCAATCACACATAATCTGGTCCTTAAAGAACTGAAAGTGTCGAAGGCCAGTGGTTTAGTAAAGATGTCAGCCAATTGATTTTCAGTTGTCATATGGTGTAACTCAATGTGTCGCTTAGTCACATGATCTCTAATGAAGTGATGCCTAATATCAATGTGCTTAGTCCTTGAATGTTGGATAGGACTCTTAGATATGCATATGGCACTAGTGTTGTCACAAAAGATTGAGATGGTGCCTACAAGTAATCCTAAATCCAATACCTGATGTTTCAACCAAATGACTTGGGCCACACAACTTCCAAGAGCGATGTACTCAACTTCAGCAATGGAAAGTGCAACAGAGTTTTACTTCCTACTAGACCAAGAGACCAACGATTGTCCAATAAATTGACAAGTTCTTGAAGTGCTTTTTCCATCCACCTTGCATACTTCAAAATCAGAGTAAAAAAAAATCCAATAATCTCAAAAGAAGTGTTGTGTCTAGGGTACCACATCCCTAAGCCTTGTGTCCCCAAAAAGTATCTAAAAATTCTCTTAACAGCAGTCAGGTGAGACTCTTTAGGGTCAGCTTGAAATCTAGCACAAAGACAAACACTAAACATGATATCAGGTCGGCTCGCAGTCAAGTAAAGCAAAGATCCAATCATGCCTCTATACTTCTTCTGATCAACAGACTTACCACTTGGGTCATTATCCAAAGGAGTATTAGAAGTCATGGGAGTGTTAATTGGCTTAGCTTTGTCCATCTCATACTTCTTCAAAATGTCCTTTATATATTTTATTTGATTTAAAAAGGTTCCATCCTCCAATTGTTTTATGCTAAACCCCAAAAAGTAGGACAACTCACCCATCAAACTCATCTCAAACTCTCTACTCATTTTTTTAAAAAAATCATCACACAATTTCTTATTAGAGGATCCAAAGAGTATATCATCCACATAAATCTGAACAATGAGTAAATCATCTCCAACACTCCTAAGAAAAAGGGTGGTGTCTACGCTCCCCTTGACAAACTCCCTCTCTAGTAAGAATGTGCTAAGACTCTCATACCAAGCTCTTGGTGCCTGCTTTAAACCATACAAAGCCTTTTTTAATTTAAAAACATGATTTGGAAATTGAGAACTCTCAAAACCTGGGAGTTGTTCTACAAACACATCTTCTTTTATTTCCCCATTTAAAAAGACACTCTTGACATCTATTTGAAAAAGCTTAAATCCTTTATAACAGGCAAAGGCTAATAGCACTCTAATGGTTTCCAATCTAGCTACAGGGCAAAAGTCTCCTCAAAGTCTATCCCTTCTATTTGATTGTACCCCTTAGCAACCAATCTCGCTTTATTTATAACCACCACTCCTGAAACATTCACCTTGTTCTTAAAGACCCACTTTGTCCCAACTACACTTTGTCCCTTAGGTCTTTCAACAAGCTCCCAAACATCGTTTCTAACAAATCGATTCAATTCTTCTTGCATTGCTAAAATTCAAAACTCATCAGTAAGGGCTTGGTTAATGGTGGTGGGTTCAGTCATTGAGATAAAGGCAGAGTGGTTCACCTCCTTCCTAAGTCCATGTCTAGTCTTAACTCCACTAGAAGGGTCTCCTAAGATCAAACCCTTGGGGTGACTTGTAGAGTATCTCCAATCTCTAGGCAAAGTATGAGAAGGTCCAACCCTTTCATTAAAATCAATATTTTCAACTCCTTGGGTGACTTCTCCTATTCCTTAATTACTTTGGTGTTCTACCCCTTTCCCCAAATTTTCTACTCCACTACTAATCTCTTCAATCTCATCATCATTCTCAACTCCATGTTTCTTAGGATCAGACTCATCAAATACTACATGGGTTGTCTCTTCCACCATTAAAGTTCTCTTGTTAAACACCCTAAAAGACTTCCCAACATTAGAATATCCCAAGAATACTCCTTCATAAGATTTAGGATCAAATTTTCCCAAGTGAGACTTCCCATTATTATGAATAAAAACCTTACAACCAAAGACATGAAGGTGGGAAAAATTGGGTGTCCTACCCTTAAGGATCTCAAAGGGTGTCTTTTCTAATTTGGCTCTAACATTCACCATATTCAACACATAGCAAGCTGTGTTAACCGCTTCAGCCCAAAAGTATTTTTGAAGTGAATACTCAACAAGCATGGCTCTAGCGGCTTTCACCAAGGTCCGGTTCTTTCTTTCAGCTACCCCGTTCTGCTGAGGGGTCCTAAGAGCTGAAAAATTGTGGCTAATCCCCTTGTCCTCACTAAAAACTCCAAATCTTTCATTCTCAAACTCTCCCCCATGATCACTATGGATGGTCAAAATCTCACAACCTACCTTTTTCTGAATCCAAGTAGAAAATGTTTTAAACTATTCAAAAGACTCATTTTTATGTGAAAGAAATCTAGTCCAAGTGAACCTCGAGTAGTCATCAACAATCACAAATCCATAGACTATCCCTCCCAGGCTGGTAGTGCTAATGGGTCCAAATAAATGCATGTGAAGGATTCTAAAGGTCTAGATGTGCTGATATCGTTAATGGGGTGAAAGGTGGAGTGGACTTGCTTTCCTTGTTGACAGGCATCACATAGGCGGTCTTTTGAAAACTTGAGTTTAGGGACACCTCTAACTAGGTCTTTTTGTGTCACTTTCCTAAGGGTTTTCATACTTGCATGACAAAGTCTCCGGTGCCACAACCATGAATCATCAATCACTATTTTTAAGCAAAAAGAAGCAACACATTCAATATTATTTAAATCAAGCATGTAGACTTTGTTGATCCTCTTTCCCTGCAAAATAGTGTTGTTACTTAAACTTACAATGCATGAATTTGCAAAGAATTGCATGATGAATCCTTTGTCACAGAGTTGACTGATGCTGAGCAAGTTGTGCTTCAATCCATCTACAAGCAAAATATTTTCAATCATAAGGTTCTTGGAATTACCAATTATACCTGCGCCTACCCCCTTCTTGGTGGTGTTGTCTCCAAGAGTAACCTTGCCTCCAGTCCTGGACTCTAGTACAACAAACTGGTTGGCATCACCAGTCATATGTCGAGAGCATCCACTGTCTAGGTACCACATACTCTCACGAGGCCTTTTGTGAGAGCCATCCTGCAAAATTATCAAATGTTAGATTTAGAAACTCAAGCAGGTTTGGGTTCCTTCTTATGAAGAGTAGAATGCAATGCATGTGTGGTATGTTATGGATCATGCACCTTAAGTTTCCACACCCAATGTGTACTATGGTGAACTGTGCAAGTGTGTGAGATGTGTCCTAGCATGCCACATGAAAAACATCTAACTCCAGGAAAAGGAATTTCTTAAGTGGTTTGAGTTATAATGCCTCTTCCTAGGTTTTGGCAATTGATCAAAAGTATGTGTCATCCTAGTTTTCTTACATTTTTCTAATTCATTTTGAATCTTCAAATTTGTGCTTTTTAAGACCTCATTTTCAATACTCAAATTTTTCTCCATCTCTTTAGACTTCTTAAAATCAGATTCAAGTGATATGTGTGAAACTTTTAATGCATCATGTTTTTCAACTAATTCACAATGATTTTTATTTAACTCATCATATTCATCAAGTAAAGTCATATGATTTGAATCAATCATTTGATGGTCTTTAGTCAAAATTTTATGCTCTTTTTGTAGGTTCAAAAATTTTAATTTCAAGCTAGCATGTGTTTTCTTTAATTTCCTATATGATACATGAATTTTTTCTGAAACTTCAAGAAGTTGATCATAGGAAAGTTCACATACCTCTTCTTGATCAGGATTGTCGTCTGCCATCAAGCACAATTTTGATGTCTCATCTTCTGGTTCCGTTTCAGATGAATCAGTGCCAGATTCCGCCTAGAATGCCTTTTGGATTCTCTTCTTGTCCTTCCCCGACTTTGGTTTCTCCTCACCTTTTTCCTTTTCTTTGCTAGAGTTATTTTGAAGTGTTGGACAATCAGTTCTCACATGTCCTGGTTTCCTGCATTCATAACAAACAACATCAGAAGATCCTTTAACATGTTTATGATCCTTACATTTTCTCCATTTTTTATGATGCTTTTGTTTCTTCCTTAGAAAGCTTTTGAATTGACTTGTGATGAAGGCAACTTCATTTCTTTCAAACCCGGAAGATTCAGAATCTGATTTGTGCGCCTTTAGTGCAACTGTTTTCTCCTTCTTCTTCTCACATGCATCAAGATTTCTTTGATTCACCCCTTGCTCATAAGCAATGAGTGAGCCAAGTAAGTCATCAATAGAATAAGTGTTCAAATCCTTAGATTCAGTGATTGTAGTGATTTTAGCATCATATGGCGAAGGAAAGCATCTCAAAATCTTGTTTACTTTTTTATAGTTTGAAAGTTCTTTTCCTAATGCATGCAGTGAAGTAACTATCTGAGTAAACCTAGTGTACATGTCAGAAATTGAATCATGAGGTTTCATATGAAAAAGTTCGTAATCATGCAAGAGAATATTCAAACGGGATTGTTTAACCTCATTAGTGCCTTCATAGGTGATACACAACTTATCCCAAATTTCTTTACCAGTTTTGCAAGTAGAGACACGCAAGTAATCCTCAGATTTTAAAGCACAAAAAAAATAGTTCAAACATTTTGCATTCAATTGAACTAAATCTCGTTCGTTGAAAGTCCATTCAGTAAAAGCAACTTCAGTTTTAACACCATTAATTTCACGAGAAGGTGGAGAATAACCTTCTTTGATAAGCATCCACATGCGATAATCAGTAGATTGTAAAAACGATGACATGCGGATTTTCCAAAAGTCAAAAGGTATGTTATCGAACAGGGGAGGTTGGGTAATAGAATACCCTTCCGTAGTATTACGATTCCCTAGGTTAGCCATGAATCTAATTCAAAAAGTTTTCAAACTTAAATTTTTGAAACCCGCTTTGATACCACTTGAAAGTTTGTTAGGGATGTTAAGCCCTATAGAACCGGCCCAAGCTAACCAAGAGGGGGGGTGAATTGGTATTTTAAAATTTCTTTTCACAAAGAATAAAAATCACATAAACCAAAATCACACCATAAAAATAAATGCGGAAACTAGAGTGCGGAAGCAAGAAATAAGAACACATAAATTTATAGTGGTTCGGTCAACTCGACCTACGTCCGCTCCCCGGAGGCGCCCTCCGAGTATTGCACTACAAACGTGACTCTCCTTTAGCCCCCACAGCTAGGCGGAGAAGCCTTTACAAGAACCTCCTTTTTTCCACCCCAACAAGGCAGAGAGCCTATCTCCTTTTGCTTCCTCCTAAAGCTGGCAGAGAACCACAACCAAAAGCTAACTCCTTACCTCTACCGACCCTTCCACGAACGAGAACTTCTAGACGAAGAAGAAGCAGAGTGATCCTTGAAGCAACCCTTGTGAATCCCCTCACAAGCTCCCCCTCACAAGATTCTCTCTCTCTCTCCCTCTCTCTCTCTTTCTTTCCTCAAGGCCTTCTCAGGTCAAGGCAGTAGCCAAAGGTTCTTCAAAATGTTTAACAAGAGCTCTTAAATAGAAGAGCTTCAAAGGAGCTCATTAATTGCAAGTTGCCGACAATATCGTCCAGGCCGATATGGACATCGGCCTGGACGATCAGTACAAATCTCAGAAAATCAGCCAGAGCATCGCCCTGAATGCAAACTTGGATGATTTAAAAATTGCTTGATCGTCCCGGCCGATCAGTTCAAATCAGAGGAAAATCGTCCAGAGCATCACCCTGAATTAGAGCTGGCCGATATTTATCGTACTGAAGTAACTAAGGTTTTTGAATAGATCGTCCTGGCCAATCCTGCGATCGTCCAGGACGATATGATCGTATCAATCATCCTTTTTTTTCTTTTTTTTTTAAATTAATCATTTATATCGTATCAATCATCCTTAATTACTCCCTTGATTTCCTGATTAATTAAGGCATAATTTGTGAATATCGTCCAGGCTGATCAATGATCATCCTGGCCGATAATTTAAAAAAATATAGTATACCTTAATTATCTATGACGGCAACTTCTTTCTATTTTGAGCTTATCGTCATGACCGATACACGTATCATCCAGGCCGATCCGTTAATGACGGCTGCCTTAATTAAGAATCCATATTTAGACTTTCTGTTTTAAGCCTGATCGTCCAGAATGATGTAAATATCGTCCTGGCCGATATGAGTAAAAATAGAAATTCTAATTCTCTCAAGTGTGTGTGTGTAGGGTTACTTAGCATCAGTCTCTTTGATCATTACAAATAGACTCAAGAAGAGAAAAAAAATAATGTACAGACTGACTCAACCCTAAACCTACGCAATCTTGAACTAGCTTCGTTTATTTGTCCGATCTTTGATTCCTGAAAACTTATAAGCAACTTGCAATCCAAGAGAATCAATAGTGTTTGTCAATCATCAAAACATAAGTCATGAAAATAGATTTGCAACACGATCAGAAATTGAGAAAATTTTTCTAAGTCCTGATCGTCCAAGGAAAAAATTATTTTCATCCCAGGACGATTTAGGCTCTATAAAAAATTCGTTCAGATGAAATTTATAATCGTGCAAGGACGACTTGGTCTCTGTAAGAATTTTCATCCAAACAAAATCCAAATCATCATAAGACGAATTCTTCTCTATAAAAATTTCGTTCAGATGAAATTCATAATTGTGCCAAGGACGAGTTATCCTCTGTAAAAATTTCATCCTGACAAAGTCCTGATCGTCCCGAGAGAAAGTGAATCAACACTTCACATTCTGGCGATGTTCTACACTTTTTGGGAACCGACCTATGGAATAACTGATCGTCTAGATGAACCTAGTTTATACGGGATGATAATCGTGTACGAACACAATTCGTACAAATATTCATTAGGATCGTTTCCGACACTTTAAGTAAAATCGTCCGGGATGATCCATGATCGTACGGGACGATCCATTACGTGTTAACTTGAAAATTTTACAGTTTTGGACAGTTTTTCTTGTCTCTCCTATATAAGGTCCAATTTTTACTGTCACCCAATCTTTTTGCTCATTGATCTTCGTACCTATTGGAAGAAGAGTCAAGGAGAGAGTGGGAGAGAGCATTCAAAGGAGGATTCCTACCACTAGAGTGTGAAGGCTTCATTTGGTGTTCAAAGGTAAGAATCTCTACTTGTGATTTGAGATTACTTCACTCTTTTCTTTCTTCCTTCTAGATTTCTTGTGAGGAGATCTGTCAAGGAGATCCAATTCTCTGCCGACACTAGGAGAGTGTGAAAGGACGGAGGGTTCTCTGCCCACACTAGGAGAAGTGTGAACAGCCGAAGGGTTCTCTGCCCACACTAGGAGAGTGTGAAAGGACTAAGGGTTCTCTACCCAAACTAGGAGAGTGTGAAAGGATGGATGGTTCTCTGCCAACACTAGGGATAGTGTAAAAGGACGATGAATCTCTACCGCACTGGGTAGTGGTGGAAAAAGTGTTTGTAAAGGCTTCTCTGCCTTACTGTGGGTGCAAAAGTAGAGACACTATTGGTATTAGTGCATTACTTAGAGGGTGCCTCGGGGGAGTGGATGTAGGTCTGGTTTAGATCGAACTACTATAAATCTTGTGTCTTTTATTTTTACTGCTTTTTATTTTCTGCATTTTTCTATTCTAAAAATTGTGGTTGAAAAACTTTTTCTAAAAATCCATTAAAGTTTGTTTTTGGTTAAATATACTTAAGAGGGATAATTTTTTAAATTACCAATTCCCCCCCCCCCCCCCCCCCCTCTCGGATAGCCTTGGGACATAAACTTATGTTTAACAACCTAATTCATAGTGAACGAGTTTAAACATATTCATCATAAGCCGAAATTATTTTCACCAATAAATTATCAATTTTGAATTTTTGTATCGGTATGACTATGAATAATAGCTGCAAATGCTCTTCCTCAAAAAGATATAGAAACTTTATCAAGAATTGTAATCAAAACTCGAACGAAAGAACTGCACCCAAGGCAAAAAAAATTGCAACCCTGATCTTCTTGCACTCCTAGTAAATAACACCAAAAATTACTAGTGTGGAAGCCTCCCACGCATTGTAGGATCCACCTCTACCTTCTATGCCACTCGACTGATGACCAAGGAAAGCACAGCACACCGCCTCTTTGATCCCGAGCACTCCTACCTTCCATTTTTGCATGGGATCCTGCTGCACCTAGCTAGTTTGTACACCAGTCTTACTGTTTCCAACTAGCCTGCACACCGTGCTCTCTGAACCTTGCGCGTACAACTTCCTGCGTGTACCCAAGTGTTTCCACCCGTGTGGATTTGTCTGCCCCTTTGGCATGATCTGAAACATGCATAGTCGTCTTCACCTTCGGCTTGATCTAAAACCTGCATGGCTGCCTCCTTGCGGTTAGCCTTCGACTGCACACTTAGTCCACTTTGATCGAACTCGCCCATGTGATCCACATCTGCCTGTCCCACCTCCTCTCTTTTTTTTTTTTTTTCTTTAGACATGAGCCTTCCTCCACCTCCACCTAGCTCTAATACTACTTATTGGATCTTCTTGGGAGGAAGATGAAGTTACTTTTCAACTTATTGGAGGAGAGGAAGAGAGTTAGGCAAAGGGAACATATTAGTTGTTTCAAAAAAAAAACTAAATTTGCTTTTCTTCAAATAAAACCTATTATAGCTTCTCTATATATAGAGACTTTATTGGATAAAATGCACCTACAAAACTATAAACCTAAAGTTGGACCAATCATAATAATAAAACCATATTAGTAGTACCATTTTTCATTCATATGATGATTACAGTTATAATAAGAGCAATGATGAAGCTTCTTTTGTTTTAGATAAACTTGAGTCATATTAATACTATAATATGCTTCTATGAAGATTAATGTTTTCATGCTCCACTAAAATTTTCTCTTTTTTCTCTTAATGTAGAGCACAAGAATAAACTCCATGTGTTTTAGGCAGTGGATGCATCAATAAGATTTAACCAAGAATAATGGCATACCTTCCTTCATGTAAAATTGCATAACTCATCTAATCCTTATTCTAAAGTTGTTCCAATCCACACAAGAGAGAGAGAGAGAGAGAGAGAGAGAGAGAGAGAGAGAGAGAGAGATGCCCGTTTTAGGTAGGGGGTTTAAGTTTATTGTAGTATGATGAATTTGATTGTTATCCCAATTCTTTTTTTATTCCTTATTTGATATGAAATTTATAGAACTTTATTTTTAGAATGATTTTATCATATAATGTTCATAGGATTCTAACTTGGTTATCATATTGGTTAAGGGTCATAGGTCAAGATTGTATTATGTTGATCAAGTTTGACTAAAGTTCGCATTGCTAAAGATACACATAGCAAGCATAGTTGTAAACTAGTTAAATCTTTTATGCATGCCATGCCAAAAATATAATGTACTTATTTTAATAAATTTAGGCATGACGCTTATGTTTGTGCTTTTAGGACACCCATGTGCTTATTCAAACCATAATCACATATTTCTATTCCTAAAGGCATTTACAAATTTTACTTGGATTGAATATTAGGCTTCATTAGAAACGTCTTTCTTACAGCTTCTTAAAACAACTTTTTAGTACAAATATTAAAAATTTGGTACTAAAAAGGTGCTTTAATAAGAAATAAGAAAGTCATCCCAAATAAAATCTTAATAGTACTTATTAAAATTTTTTAGTAAATCTCAGATCTATTCATCATAATTATGACTTTATCTATGATTAATGAGGGCATGATAATAAAGGTATGGATTATACAAAATAAACTTCATAAGCATGATTTGAATTAATTTATGAAATAATCATTTAAGTTATGCCTTCAGACAATTTATATATTAGTTTTGAATTAAATTCAAATAAATTTCAAGATCAATAGTTTTTATTTTTTATAGCATTCAAATATTATTTTCTCATTTCATGTAAAACTAAATTTGTTTTAGTGGTATACAATTCAACTATACACATGTTTAACATTTATATATTTCTACCTTTATGGATGTAGGCTTTTATCTCACGTGCTTAGAATGCTTGATTTATCTTAAATATTGATACATAATCAAAAGATTATCTTCATCAAGCACGAATCTTGAGGCAAAATCAAGTTGGAAACTTCAAAAATTAACATTGAGACCATCCGATCTCCGATTTCAACAAACTTATAGTTGAACTGAATGTCTCTTAAATATGAACCCAACGACACCAAATTTAACTCAATCCGAGCCCAAATGGGTATGAATCGAGGACCTGAAACTCTGTTGGAAGGTTCAAACAACAATTTGGATTACCAAATGGGTTTCAAATGTGACATGCTTATAGTCAAATTGAGCGACTCGACGAGAAAAATCCAACAAGCCCAAGATCGCAGATTTTTGACATTATTACCCTACTGACCTATTTTCTCTTTTCCTACTTGAATGTTAGAACATATGGGATCACCGGGGCCCTTGTATTAGCCGATTCAGCCCCCAGACTGAAAGATGAAACTGATTGCTTTTTCCCCGTCTTTTTGATGAAAAAGCATTTTTTCGGATCCGAGAAAATCTTCAAACGTCTAACGAACGGTCCATCATCAAGGGATTCAACATCGGTCGTCCATCGAAACTACTCCCCATTTTGCCCTTGAGCCTCCTCATTTTTACAGGCCATGCGACTCTATAAAATCTATAAATAGACCCCTCATCCCTCTTGAAAAAGGAATCAAAGTCAAAGGACTCAAGAGAAAGATCGAACAACACTATTGCCTCCTTGCTCCTCCTTGAACACAACCTGAGGCCCTGAGTTCTACCGGACCACCACCTGAGGCCCTGAGTTCTACTGGACCACCACCTAAGGCTCTCAGCTCTACTGGACCACCACTTGAGGCCCTCAGCTCTGTTGGACCACCACTTGTGATCCTGAATTCCGTCGGACAATCACTTGAGGCCCTGAGCTCCGCCGGACCACCACTTGAGGCCTTGAACTCCACCCAACCACCACCTGAGGCCCTAAGTTCCGCCGGACCACCACCTGAGACCAGGAGATCCATCGGACCACCACATGAAGCCTTGAACTCTGCTTGACCATCACTTGAGGCCCTAAGCTCTGCCAAACCACCACTTACGGCCCTCACTTCCACCAGACCACCGTCTGACGTTGTTCCTCCTGCTGGACCACCACTTGAGGCCCTTACCTCTATCGGACAATCACTTTAAGCCATCATCTCCACCAAACCATCACTTGGGGCACTCATATCTACCGAACCACCACTTGAGGTCCTCACCTATGCCAGATAACCACTTTAGGCCATGAACTATGTCAGACCACCACTTGAGGCACTGAGCTCTACTGGACCACCACTTGAGGCCCTCACTTTTACTTGACCACCGCCTGACGTCGTTGTTCTGTTAGACTACCATTTGAGACCCTCACCTTCATTGAACCACCACTTGAGGCCCTCACCTCCACCGGATTACCACTTGAGGCCCACAACTCTACTAGACCACCACTTGAGCCCCTGAGCTATGTTGGACCACCACATAAGACCTTCATCTCTGTTAGACCATCACCCTCAACTCCACCGAGCCACCACTTGAGGCCTAAGCTCTACCAAACCACCACTTAAGGCCCTCACCTCCACTGGACCACCATTTGAGGCCCTCACCTCCACCGGACCACTTCTTGAGGCCCTGAACCCTATCAGACCACCACTTGAGGCCCTGAGCTCTATCGAAAAACCACTTTAGGCCTCCACTTCTGCTGACCACCACTTGAGGCCCTCACTTCTTCTAGATCATCCCTTAAGGCTCGGAGTTCTGTTGGGCCACCACCTAACATCCAGACTTCTACCAGACCGCCACTTGAGGCCCAGAATTTTGTTAGACCATCTAGTGATGTCGTATTAGCATCCTTGTTTGTCACTATATTTTAACATAATAATCGACATTTATAATATGATTGCACTTTAGGATGAGTCAGCCCGCTGTAACCTACTCAAATTCTAGTGGAATCACTTTGAACTGGGCTAGGCCCCATGGGTTTTCTCCTTTCCAATATTTTCTACATAAAAAATCTTGTGTTCTTTATGTGTGAGATGGATATCCATGTAATGCTAATATGTATGACTCTAATTCTATATTTACATATATTCTATCCCATAATAAATTGGTGATGTTTGTTGGAAACTCAATCCGCCTATCCTAAGCACCACTTCAATGGCCAACAGGCGTAGATATCACATCTTGGGAGCCTCTCACTCTAACTCACACCAATTGAGGAATTAGTTTATGACTCATGGATGCCAAGTATCCGTCACTTTTTATCATGGAGGCAAAATTCTACTGGAGAATGAATTCCAGGACCTTCCTTGGAATACCGCATCAAAAAGATGGAAGAATCTCATAATGAGATCCTTCAACTCCTGCAAGAGACTCAACGACCGGCGCTGGCACTAGAGGAAGATATTCTTCTCCCTCGTGATCAACCAGAGCTCAAAAATGTTCAACCTGAACACCTTTATGTCAAGATTCCCCTTACTCTACCAAGAATGTGCCTCTGACACATCAAGACCGTGAACTTGCTGACACAGCAAGCTCTACCCATCCCTCATACATAGTTCACCACCCTTGCATTCCTCCAGATGTCCCTGAGGACTTAGCCCGAAATGCATTGCTAAACTCTCATGTAATGCCCTAAATCATGAATTGCAAAGGCTGGTCTGAGAAGTGTTCCCCATAGGAGGTATAAGACAATCTCATCGTTAGTAGGACTTCCAGGAGTCATCACCCATGTCCGAAGCTATCATTTAATTCCCCATTCCAACAGGATTTAAACTACCGAGTATTGATTCCCATGATTAGGCATTTGACCCGTACAAGCATATCGATTACTACAAGACAATCATGCATATCCAACAAGCCTCAGATATGCTCTTATACCAGGTTTTTCCTGCCACCCTCTAGGGACAAGCACAAATGTGATTCTAGTAACTTCTAGCTGGAATGATCCCCACCTTTGTTAAATTAGCCAAGTTCTTCGTCAAATAATTTGTTGCCAATCTGAGAATTATTAAAGATTCTTCTTTGGGATT
The DNA here is from genome assembly GCA_019514585.1 of Dendrobium officinale. Classification (NCBI taxonomy): domain Eukaryota; kingdom Viridiplantae; phylum Streptophyta; class Magnoliopsida; order Asparagales; family Orchidaceae; genus Dendrobium; species Dendrobium officinale. The sequence continues at coordinate 9,279,472 of CM033698.1, read as the reverse complement.
ATCCAGAATGAAGGAGAATCATTTAGAGAGTATTTCCAACAATTTTTAACTGAGATTCAACAAATTTTAGGAGTAGATCTTGAACTATTGAGAGGAGTTTTTTCTTGGAGGCCTCTTCCCTTGGGCTTTTTATTCATCGCTTATGCGTGACATAATTAATGTGTATGTCGAACTGATCCATCATGTGGAGGCATAAATATTAACAGACGAAGCTATCAATGCTCATAGGAAGTAATTTGAGCAATCTTGTAGAAAGTGTAAGAATGCTCCTATAATGGATAACACATTCCACTGTAAAAGAAATAAGGAAAGATTAGCTCGCCTCCTAGATCTCCCTTATCATGACAGGAGTTTCAACAAGAAGAAGAGTATACACCTCTCAATGCATCTCGAATAAATTTACTGATGGTCATTCGAGATCAAGAAAATATTAAGTGTCTTAATCCCTTAAAGCCAAATACAAGAAATCAGGATTGATATTTTCATTTTCATTGTAGTCAAGGATGAGATTGAGAGGCTGATCCGATAAGGATATATCCGGCAATTCATCCAAAACTCACATGCTTGGGATGAAGCTGGTCCTACTGGGGGGCAAAATAAACAATAATAAAGACAACCATTAAATAATATTCAAGTGGTTGGAAAGATTAAATGACCATACATTTTGTGCATTTGTTTTAGTAATACTACTCATCTTCTTTCGTCATGTCTCTTTTATGTTGAATATTTAAATGGGTGTCAGTCTAATGCCCCTAGTATTTTCTCTCAAGTTAAATATTGTGTTGTCCCTGTACGTATAATCTTATGTGTTCAGTATAATGTAATTCTTATATCCTTAAGTCATACTAAGGACTTATTGTATTGTCTTACATTATATAGTAATGTGTGGTTCACTCCACTCTAATATTGTCTCTTTATTTAAAAAAAAATAAAAATTGACAATAAAAAAACTACCGATTAATATAATCTCTTTATCCATTATTCAAGAAATAGACAATTTATATTGTATCTTGGTTACTGGATGATCAATCTGAGGGGTATTTAATATGACCTCTTCCACATAGGTTAACGTCATTAAGCAATGATCTGTCATATAACCTCGGATAGGTCTTATATCCTTAGTGGATTCTCTTGACCTCTTCCACACAAGTTAACAAAATCGACTAAGGCTCCGACATACAACCTCAAATAGATCTTATATCCTTAATGGATTCTCTCGATCTCTTCCATACAGGCTAAAACCATTGAGCAGGCCTCTAACAAACGACCTTGGATAGGTCTTATATCCTTCATGGATTCTCTTGATTTCTTCCGTACAGGTTAACGTCATCGAGTAAGGCTTTTACATACAACCTTAGATAAGTCTTACATCCTTGGTGGATTCTCTCGACCTCTTCCATACAGGTTAATGCCATCGAGCAAGGCTCTGACATACAATCTCGAATAGGTTTTACATCCTTGATGGATTCTCTCGACCTCTTCCATACATGTTGACGTCATCGAGCAAGGCTTTGAAATATAACCTCGGATAGGTCTTACTATCATTGATGAATTCTCTTGACATCTTCTACATAGTTTAATGTCATCTAGCAGTGCTTTGACATACAACCACGAATAGGCCACACATCCTTGGTGAATTCTTTCGATCTCTTTCAAACAGATTAACTTCATCGAGCAGTACACTGATATAAAACCTTGGATAGGTCTTATATCATTGGTGGATCCTCTCAACCACTTTTATATAGGTTTATGATGCTAAATTTCTACCTGTCAGATTTTTTCCGTCACCAGACTATCATCGGACTTCTACCTGACACTTAAGTACTACCCGTTGTCGGACTTCTGCCCGTCGCCGAACTTCTCCCTCACGTCATATCTCTACCCGACATTGAATTACTACCCATCACCAAACATTTTTCAGGCTTCTACCCAACTCCAAATTTATTCCTATCACCGATCTTCTTCCTGACAATGGTCTTTCTCCTGTTACCATACTTCCATCGACTAACATCGGACCTCCGTAGAATCTCTCGAAGATGGAGGAGGAAATTCCTACTCAGTGAAATTCCCTAGACCTGCACAAGGGATACTACATAAACATGACTAAGGGAATGCCTCAGCATGTGGGAGAGAAAAATAAGGGGGAGAAATCTCCTTCTTGTAGAGAGGGGCCCCTTGCCTGGAAAGGGGATGTTGCCTATGCAGGACGGGGGGGAAAGGCCTTAAATAAAAAAAAAATAAATAAATAAGAAGGGGGGGAAATCTCCTTCTTATAGATAGGGGCCTCGGGCCTATACAGGGCATGCCAACTATGAAGGGCCCGAGGGAAGGCCTTAGATGAAAGAAGAATGAGGGAGGTATAATTTTTAAAAACCCCAAGGGGCCAGCTAGGGCCTTGGCACGTTGGTAGGCAAGGCCACTGCATGCTGCCAGCCAGGGCCTTCGTATACTACCATCCAGAGCCTTCGAAAGATGCCACCCAAGGCCTTCACAAGCTATCAGTCAAGGCATTAGCACGCTGCCATCCAGGGCCTTCATATGCAAGGTCCAGGGCACGCTGCAACAAGGGTCAGGGCATGCTGACAGCTAGGGACTTTGTACACAGGTAGCCAGAACCTTTCCATGCTACCAACGAGGGCCTTTGTACACTGCCAACCAGGGCTGGCAGCTAGGTCCTAGGCACGATGGCATTCAGGGCCTTCGCACGCTGCCAACCAAAGCCTTCGCACACTACTAGCCAGTGCCTTTTCACACTACAAAACAGGGCCAGGGCACGTAAGGGCCAAGGCATGCTGGCAGTCAGGTCCTTCACACGCTGACAACTAGAGCCTTCGCACGCTGTCAGCCAGGGCCTTCACATGTTGCCATCAACGGCTAGCAGATAGGGCCTAGGCACGCTGACAGCCAGGGCCTTCATAAGCTGGCAGCCAGGGCCATCACAAGCTGGCAGCCAAGGCCTTGTCAAGCTAGCAGCCATAGCCAAGACACGCTGGCAGCCAAGGCATTGGTGATTTGGCTGAAGATGCTTGGATAACTAGCATTCAAGGCTTGGGAAAGCAAGGCCTAAGCCTGCTGGCAGTAAGTCCCTAGCAAGCTAGCAGCTAGGCCATGGGCACGTTGGCAAGTTGGGTCTCGTAATGTTGTCAAGTAGGGTCGAGGCACACTAGCAACTTGCATGTAAGGGCCAATGGCTCGCTGGCTTTGAAAAGAAGAAAAGAAAAGAGAAATATATAAATATATATTAAAATAATTATATATATATATATATATATATATATATATATATATATATATATATATATATATATATATATATATATATATATATATATATATATATATATATATATATATATAATTTTTTATTTTATTTTATTCTTAAAAAAAATTAATAGTCCTTGGTTAAGCCAACTGCAACCAACTACCAGTAGTTTGGGCGGCCTGCATGGTCGCATCAGCCATGCCCGCACTAAAAGAGTGCGTAGCACGCAACAGCGCCGTGCAGCACAGGTAGGAGCAACCGCACATGGGCATGCGGGCAGGTCGGGCAGGTGCTCGGGCAGCCGGGTAGGCGTGCAGGTGCAGGGCGGTGGCACGGCGAACTCCGACTGTGGCAAAAAGGAGGCATGTCAGTCCCGTCTCATTTTTGGGCCTGATTTTGGGCCCAGTAAAGTCAAATCAGGCTTACTTGGGGTCCCTGGGGCCCATTTTTTATGTTGAAAATTCATTTTTTTCCACTTTTGAAGCCATTTGAGACCTCTATGCGTAAGATTGGATTATTCCCAAATTTCAAATTGCACATAAAAAATTCTCCAAAGCCTAGGACACGTAATTTTGGACTTATGGATCTTCGACATCCAAAAATAGGGGGTCAAATGATACATCATCAAAAAATTATCTTGATCGGGCATGATTCTCAATGCAAAATCAAATTGGAAACTTCCAAAACTAAAATTGGGACTATCCAATCTCCAATTGCAGCAAACTTATAGTCAAACTAAACACCTCAGAAATATGAACCCAACGACCCCAAATTTAACTCAATTCGAGCCCAAATGGGTCTGAATCGAGGACCTGAAGTGCTATTAGAAGGTTCAAGCCACAATTTGGATTATCAAACTATTTGAAAACATGACATGTTTATAATTGGATTGAGTTGCTCGAGAAAATAAATATAACGAGCCCAAGATTGTAGAATTCCAACATCATTAAGACCTTCAAATGTCTAATGAACAGTCCACGATCAAGGGATTCAACATCGATCTTCCATCCAAACCACTCCTCATTTTCCCTTGATCCTCCTCCTATTTACGGGCCATGCCACTCTAGAAAATTCATAAATAGACCCCTCCTCCCTCTTGAAAAAGAAACCAAAGCCAAAGGATTCAAGAGAGAGATTGGATATCGCTCTTGCCTCCTTGCTCCTCCTTGACCACCACCTGAGGCCCTAAGTTTCGCCGGACCACCACCTGAGGCCTTGAGCTCCGCCGAACCACCACCTGAGGCCCTGAGCTACTTTGAACCACAAATTGAGGCCCTCACCTTCGGTGGACCACCTCTTAAGGACATGAACTCTACCGGATCACCACTTGAGACCCCCCACCTCCGCTGGACCACCACTTAAGGCCTTGAGCTTCACCAGACCACCAACTGAGGCCCTAAGTTCTTCTGGAACACCATATAATACCTTGAGCTCTGACGATCAACCACCTGAGGCCCTGAACTCTGCTGGATCACCACTTGAGGCCCTGAGCTCTACCGGGCCACCACTTGAGGCCCTCACTTCTACTAGTCCACCGCTTGACGTCGTTTCTCCATCAGACAATCACTTGACTCTCTCACCTCTGCCAGACCACCATTTCAGGCCCTCACCTCAATTGGACCACCACTTGAGATCCTCACCTCCATCGGACCATCACTTGAGGCCCTCAACTCCGCCGGACCATCACCTAATTCCCAAACTTCTACAAGACCGCCACCTGAGGCTCGGAATTCTACTAGACCACCAAAAGACGTCGGACTAGCATCTTTATTTGTCATTAGATTTTAACTTTACAGAAAACATTTGTAATATGATCACCCTCAAGGATGAGTCAGCCCATTATAACTTACTCGAATTCTAGTAGAATCACATTCAACTGGGCTAGGTCCCGTATTTTTTCCCTTTTCCAGGGTTTTCCGCATAAATAATCTGTATTCTTTGTGTTTGATCTGGATATCCGTACAACGCTAAGATGTGGGACTCTAACTCTATCGTTGCGTATATTCTAGCCCGCGACAAATATAATTTTTTTAAAATTGATAATGTCTAATTAAGTTGTAATGGTTACTTTTAACATTAAATAGAGGGATAATTATTATGCATTTTGTTATCAAGCATAAATTATTAAATTATTATATATTTACAATTTTTTAATTAAAATGCATTGCATTTATGAGTAGAATATCATTTTTTTATATAATAATAAAATTATTATTAAATCTTTCAATGTTGTTGAAAGAAGGAGAATTATTATATTAATGTTTTGTTTGAGACAGCTTTTTATTGCTTCTTAAAGCAACTTTTTAGTATAAAAATTAAAAAAATTATAAAAAAAAAACTGCTTAAGAAATAATAAGAAAGATGTCCCAAATGAAACCTAAAACTTGATGCACCAACAAAGATAGAAGGCCCATTAGAAATCGTCAAAGAATTAAGAGTAGAAACAAGATCATTATTTACATGGTTGATATTTTACTTACTGTCATGTCCTCGCCAATTCTTGAGAAGGGCTTATAGCAAAATGGGCATCAATAACAGAGACGAAGAAGCCATTCGAATTGAATGAACTCATGTGATCGTCAATCTACAAGCTATTCGACATGATCACATGCATGCACATTGCACAGTACTTCCTCACTATGTCATAACTAGCCTTGTAGTACTTCTTCAAGCTTTCTAGTGTAACTCCAGGAGCTAGGTTCATCGATTAACAGAATTGCATACACTACGGGAAAACATGCGATTACCGTCGGATTTTCTGGAGGAAAATTCTACGCCGGTTAGCACGACGCAGGTAACGGCGCATTGTTGCGTCGGAAAATCTACGACGGAGTTTTCGGCGCAAACTATGCCGGAACCTTTTCGACGTCAATTACGCCGGCATCGACGTCGGCAAAAACCAACATTTCACCATTTCCCTCGCATGTTACGGTCGGGAAATCACCGGCGCATGTTTCGGCGAATATGGCACTGGGGTATTTAAACTCAACGAAAAAAAACCGGCGAATGCTGTGCCGTAATATCTCCGGCGGATAGGACGCTGGAAAATCCGCTGGCGAAAGCCCTATTTTTTGAAACCAAGCCCCTCTGGCCCGTCACTTCTTTCCTTCTGTTCCCTCACCTCGCCTGTTTCTCTCGTCGCCCTCAGTCGCTCACCATAGATCGCCGTCACCGACGGTCACCGGACTTTGCCGACAGTCATCGAATTTTGCCGAGGCATCCTAGCTTTCATGGTCACATTCATCTTCGCCGATGCTCGAGATCTCGATGGAACGGAAGGTTTTTTTTTTTTTTTGGTTTCTTTTGACAAATTTTTTTCCTATTTCAGATGGATTACATATATGATTAGCTTATCTTTTTTGCTTTATACTTACATTGAATTTATGGTATAGTAATGGAGCATAGATTTTAAAAGAGATATTATGATAGTACCAAAAAATCAATTAGTTTAGGGTTTAGGGGTTTAGGAGTAGAGGCTAATGAGATCATGTGCGAAAAGGAGATTGTGGTAGGAAGGATGGGTCTTGGTTTTACTTTGATACCATTGATGATGCAAAAAAGAAACAAAAAATAGAGATGGGAAAGAAGATTAGTAGTATTAGAGAAAAAAATATGCTTTGTATCAAAGGTTCACAATAAGCACATTTTTTTATGTATTAGTTTTGGAGGTGATTACAAAGCATATTCAAGTTGTTTGGTTAAAGTGGAGGCAATGTTTCAAATTGTGTATTCGGGTATTGAGGCATTTTTCATTCGTGAGGCGAGGCGTAAGCCTCATGCCAGTGAGGCGAGGTGTAAGCCTCATGCCAGTGAGGCGAGGCGGGCCTCAACCAAGTTGAGGCGTAAGCATCGAGGCATTTTTTATTGGAATTGCACAAAAGCGGGCCTCAAGGCGAGCCTCATATTGCGCAATTTTAAACCATGAGTGGAGGAATACATATAGAAAAGTACCACTCAAACTTAAAAAACAAGTTCATAGAATGGTGGTGAGACCTGCAATGCTTTATGTCACATAATGTTGGCCATTAAAAGATAAATAAAAAATTATGTCACATCAGTTTTAGATCTACTTAAGCGCGATAATCCATTAATTATTTACTCTTATATATAGGTTATGGATATTAAAAATCAAAGAAGTTGGATGTATAACTGATTATCTCAAGATCGGAAGACATTAACAGATGAATTCATTAATGGGGTGAACTTTTTCATTCAGCAAACGAAGCGACTACCCAGCTCTATATCAGAAGGAAAGTTTTGATGTCCATGTTCTAAACACAAAAATCTAGTTCACCTAGAACTAGATGATGTAACTATTGATCTGTATCGTAGAGGATTCATGCCACGGTATTGGTATTGGACTTCTCATTATGAGTATGAGTCATAATTTGATTATCAATGCGGTCCTTCTACAAGTAGTAATTTTAGTGAGGCTGAAAATATCTGACAAAATCTTGAGGAATTAGTTCATGATGCAACTGGAATACAAACTGAACAAAATACAAAAGATTTACCGAATATGGAGGCACAAAATTTTATGATTTATTGCATGCTGCCCAGCAACCAATCTGGAAAGGGTGCACGACTCACTCAGAATTATCTGTTGCTGTAAAGATGTTAAGCATCAAGGCTGAATATAATGTTGCTCGTGAATGTTTTAATCAATTCATTGGGTTGCTTAAGGAAACCAATCCGACAGATAATTTAATTTTTATAGATCTATATCAGACAAAGAAGTTAGTTTCCAAACTTGGTTTGACATACACAAAGATAGATTGTTGTGTGAATGGATGCATGTTATACTTTAAAGAAAATATCTCAAAAATTGCATACCGTCATTGCAATGCACTAAGATTTAAACCAAAATCTAAAAATAGAAGGAAGCAGAAGGATGTGCCTGTTAGTAAAATGTTCTACTTTCCAATAATTTCGAGACTACAATGGCTATATGCATCCATGAGATCTACTGCACATATAAGATGGCATAATGATCACATTCCACAAGAAGGTGTTATCACACATCCATCAGAAGCAGATGCTTGGAGGCACTTTGATCGTACACATCCCACATTTGCGGCAGAACCAAGAAATGTCATATTAGGTTTATGCGCAGATGGTTTTACTCCATTAAGTCAGTCGGCTACATTATTCTCATGTTGGCCTGTAAAACTCACTCCTTACAATCTTACTCCAGAGTTATATATGACTACTCCTTATATGTTTCTGTCACTTATAATTTCAGGGCCACATAATCCAAAATTGAAGATTGATGTATTCTTACAACCTTTGATTGATGATTTAAGTTTATTATGGGAAGAGGGAGTAAGTACATATGATATCTCCACCTTTAGAATCACGACCCGAAGGCTCTATATGTGAAACATATTTAACATACGAGACAACTCAGTTTTGTTGTTATTATTTTGAAACAATGTCTCAATCAGGTGAAAGTTCAGTATCTCAAAATGTTGGTAAATCCTCTAATATATCTGTATTCAGTGGAATTGCGGAACCTTTAGGCGCTAGCACCATGCGTTATTTGACCGAAGGAGATGACAGTTATCACATTGTACATCTTGCTTAACTGTGATGAAGTGGAGCCGTATCTCGAGTAAATATTAGTTAAGTTGTTTATATTTTTTATTTTCTTTTAAACTTGATTATAAACTCAAGATGTGAATTTGTAGGAGGTTCATTGATGATCTTAGTACATCAGAAGAAGGAGAAGTCCAGAAGATAGTGGAAAAAGAATTCACTGCTTGGTTTAAAAATACGGTAAATTTTGAATAATTAGTCTTACTTAATGAGTTATGTATGCAATTAATATTAATAATAATAACATCTTGTACATTTAAAGGCACACACTGAAGTCAGTTCGCAGTATTTAAGGTTATCTGAGTTAGCTTGGGGACCAAATAGATTAGTAAAATGTTATCAAATATTTGTGGTCAATGGTTATAAATTCCAAACAAAAAATTGGTGTGAAGGTAGGAAGACAGAAAATTCTGACGTATGTGTAAGAGGGAACCCATATAGGGGATGATTATGAATACTACGGGGTCTTACAAGAAATATTAGAGGTTGAATATCCTGATCATAGGAATACTGTGTATCTCTTCAATTGTGAATGATTTGATCCAGTACCAAATAGACGCACGAAAGTTCATCCAATTTACGGTATAACAGAAGTAAAGCAGGCTAGGAGATATGCAAAGTTTGATCCATTCATCATTGGTAGTCAGGCAACTCAAGTCTATTATGCTAACTATCCAAGTGGAATATGAGGCAAACAGGATTGGCTGGTAGTTATGAAGATAAAACTAAGAGGAGTAATTGAGAAAACCACTTCGATACCATCAGCACATCAAGAAGAGTTTATGACTAATTTAAAAAATCTCTCAATCAATGTAGATAAACAAATCAGAATTAATGAGAGCGAGTTGCAGTTAGAGGAGGTAGATCTAACCATAGAAGAAAGTAATGATAAATCTGATAGTGCTGGGAGTGTATCATCTGATGAAAGTGAATCAACAAATGATGAGTTAACAACATAAGGTAAATTTAATTTATTTTTGCTACTGCACTGCATTTTATTTTACTTCCCTGCATTTTACTTCACTGCATTTATTTTATTATTACTGCTGTGTTATTTTTTCTTAAATTTTTGTTATAACTCATGATTTTAATATTTCTTTTTTATTTATGTGCATATGGCTTCAGGTGAAGATTCTAGTAAAGGATTGATAAAAAATATTTTTAACAGACGCACTAAGAAGATCACTACAGTTGGACCAGCTAGGACCGTACGTACTGAGGGGACCACCTCGTCTCAGCCTGATACACAGCCTCAGTCTACTACACAGCCTCATCCTGCTACACAGCCTCAGCCTGCTACACAACCTTTACCCACTCCTGGAGCTAGTAGCCCGCAGTTTTACTCAGCAGACCCCCGATTTCCTTCACTAGATCCCGGGCAGAGTACTCCTTTCTACCCATACTACACACCCCCACCTTATGCTGGTGCCCCTCCTACTTATCCATTTCCACCATATGCTCCACCATACTATCATCCACCACCCCATCAGCCTTCAGCAGCTGGACCTTCGACAGTAGATGGACCTTCGACAGCAGCTGCAGCAGAGCAGGCGATAGATGGTAAAATGTTGATAGAACCTGAGGGTGACACGTACGCACATTCTCTTTTATTTAAGCTAACAAACATTTATATTTTATATTTTATATTTGTTTCTCATAATTTTATTTTTGTAGGTTCTACCCATCAAAACAACCGACACATAAAATACGGGACATCATATGGAGCAGGTTTGACGCTCCATATGTTTCTTGGAAGAAAGTCCCAAAAGAAGTCCGGGAGATGTGGTTTAGAGAGTTTGATGTATTTTTTGGTTTTAGTTTTTATGTAAAATGATTTATTCTTTTTTACTTAATCTAAAAATTTTATTTATTATATATCATATGTATTTGAATGCAGAAAGAATTTTATTGGCTGCCCCAACACAATGACAGGATTAGAAAGAATTTTGAAAAGCGTGGGTCTACTCGGATGCATGACATGTTCACAGATATTAGAAAGCATGGGAAGCGACCATTGTGGATTGGAGAGGTTATATGGGGTGAGTCTAATGCAGCTTGGGGCAGCGAAGAGTACACTAGGAGGAGGGATCAAAATCGATAGAACAGAGCTTCTGATGTTGGGGGCTTGGGTAGTTCACTTCTTATAGGAGGCTCCGTTCCACATACTGAGCACAGGCATCGTTTGGTAATGAATTTTAAATATTATTTAAAATTGTTCTTTAATTTGTATTAATAAAATTCTCTTAATTCTAACAAAAAGCGACGCTTGGTAGAGAACCAACTCCTGTGGAATTGCATAGTCGCACTCATAAGCGATAGGAGGATCAACAATGGATTGAAGAGAGAGCAAGGAAAGCCCATGTATGTATATATTTATATGTGTTTAATAATTTTTATTTTTAGTTTAATTATATATATTTATTTTCTACTTTCACAGGAGGAATATACACGGCTTCGAGAGGCTTATGTCGTAGTAGGTGAGGGCTCTTCTGGCGGGTCTGTGGAGTTTTTTGAGTATCGCATCTGGTCGCAGGCCGTCAGAGGAATGCAGCATGGGAGAGTTTATGTTTTAGGTGCGCAAGCTCAGGAATACGAGGGGATGACCTCTTCTACTGCATCCATCTTCGCATCCAGTTCTCATGACTCCTTGTAAGCTCAACAAATAAGTGCCCTACAAGCTGAGCTAGAACAAGTAAGGAAATCACAAGATGATTGGCAAGCTCAGTTGCAAGCACAGGTTCAAATGCATATGCAGGAGCAATACAATCAGTTGTTGGATGAAATGTGCAAAATGAGGGAGCTCCAGCTGAGGAGGAGTCCACAGATTTAGAGTAGTTTAGTTTATTTTATGAACTTGTTTATTTTCTTTGAATCTGTAATATTGAACAATATGTGATGTTTTAAGTTGGTTGTTACTATTGAACAGTTCCTTTTAATGAGTATTTATGTTTTTGTGCATCTGTTGAATTGTTATAAACTGTTGTGGATAGATATTTGTATATGTTTGCAGGTGTGGAAATTTGATTGTTGGTTGGGAAGACAAATTTTTTTTTGTCAATGCTACAGGTTTCCGACGGATTTTGCGTCGGCCAGGGCGGAAACGACGATACAACGAATCGTATCGATTATACCGGCGTCTCTTCATACGCCGAAACTTCCCGGCGCCTTTTCCGACGTCGACTCCGCCGTCGTTGTCCGACGCATATTTTGCGCCGTAAACATTCCCGTAGGTTATTGACGGCGTACTAACGGCGTTCTTTCCGTCGGTAAATACCGGCGGACGCTTACGACACAAATTACCGTCGCCGATGTCGCCGGAATTATCGGTCGAAAAGTCGTCGGCTGCCATCATTTTTTGCGCCTGTAATGTTTGGAAAGTGCGCCGGAAATGTTTCCGGCACATTATATGCGCCGGACAACATTTATCGACGCGAGCCAAACCGGCGCATGGAATTCCGGAAAGGGCGCCGGAAACACATCATTCCGACAGATATCTTCTAGTAGCGGCGGATTTTATCCGCCGGTATTAACGGGTTTTCCCGTAGTGATAAAGGCCTGCTCTATTTGCATATTTGCACATAGAATAATGAGTTAATGTAAATATGCTAAGTTCAT